>JAXGGA010000563.1:0-212033 GCA_038373865.1 Uloborus plumipes
TAAATGTATCCATTAACAAGATATCTACTTACATTCATATGTGTAAGACAGAATTTTTTTGACATAAATTATATGATCCAAAATTTTTTTTCACGAAACCCAAATATATGCAAAAGCAATCACTGTAATCGAATTTGACATGATCAGTACAAAAAAGTATAAAAACCATACGCACATTTCAGCTTAAGGGGGGGGGCACTTACACGAAACAAACCCTAATTACAATTTTGCTACAGTTAGAACTACTTTTAAAAGTACATATAAATGTAAAAACATAGCATCTTACTCCTTCACTCTTGCTTTCTGTAGCTGAATCTTTTTTCGCAGCTTGACTGGTCTTCCGTGCCATTGTAACTGATCTTCATACAATATTTTGAAGTTAAAGAGAAAATGGAATCTGTAAATGAAATAATTTTTTTTTATTTACATAAAATACATTCTATTTTGAAAGAGATGTAACCCCCTCCATGCTTTTTCCACGACTCCATACCATTTCTCCTATTGAAATTGTTGTCTTTAAATGATTCAAAATAAATTGGAATATGATTTAAGGTTTCTTATTATCAGTCTATGAATATCATCTTAGGGATCACATTGAAATGTTCCTGGCCAAAGGTGAATTTAACACACTAATATGTGACATGGAAAAGATAGTTACACACAAAAATGCATTCTTGAGTTTGCCACATAGAAAGGACATAGGCAATAGCTTACTTTTGCCATGCATTGATTCTATGAGGTTTTTTTTTTTTTTTTGACTCATACATAGAACAATGTTATTGTGAATGAAGCAATTCTTAATTTCTCAAAAATTTTGTTATTATGAAAAATATTCAATTTTTACAACTATTTTGCACATTGGCCAAGCACCGAGTATTTACCAAGTACTCGGTACACACCACTAATTATAATCATCTGTGTAAATTAACTGACAGCAAAAATTTCTCAGTATTTTTGAAAGAATTAAAAAAAAGAAAAAAAAATCTTTTTTTTTTTGTTTTTGTTTTTCGTTCAAAAAAAAAAATCATAGTTTTCTACACCATGAAAAACATTATCACCATGTATAATAGGGTGGATCGCTCTTCTATGGTGAAAAAAAAAAGTTTCGTTAGTCCAAATCTACCTATGCAGAAAAGATGTTCTATGGCGTGGGGATTAAGAAAATGTAAATTAAAAAAAAAAATAATTTAAAAATTTGAACTGCCGCAAAGGGGTTGAATTTCGGAAAAAATATTGAAAATCGCTCAATTTCGGTTTGATATGTTTTTTAATTTAAAATACTTATTTCAATAAAATTAAATGCTCCAAAGTGATAAATATTGATTATTGAGTGCTGAGTATTGAATAACAGTAAAAAATTTTGGAATATTTTATCCCCTAAACATTCCCTTTTCACACCGTCGTATGAGCGAATTAGAAGTAGCACACCCACCACTGCTATGGATTAAATGGCAGCTTGATTTCCTTCTCTTAAAAATATTTTTCACTCGCTCATTTTATCTTTCCACCCCTACATGCCAACAGTGGAAGGCAGAAACAGAAAAGTTATAATCGAAGAGCATATAAGTTTAGTTAAAGAGCCTGGCTCTAAGTATATCGGCCACGTATCTGTAAATGTCGGAAAAGCGCAAATCATAGGAAAACGTATCGCAAATTTCTCGAATTCACTGATAATGAGGTAGATGTCACGAAGTTTGTTGCAATTGGTTGCGATGTCGCTTCTATTAACACAGGACTCAAAGGAGGTGTTATTTAAAATATAGAACTGATCCTGAAGCCTCCACTGCAATGATTTGTATTTCAGTTACAGGCAAATGAGCTTCCTTTGCGGCATCTTTTTACTCATGTGGATGGAACTATGACTGGGCCCAAAAGCTTCACTAGCAAAATAGGAAAATTGTTGGCTGGATGCGAGAAGCTGCCTGTAGTTACATTCGTACCTATAACTTGCCCACTATGTGAAGTCACCAATAAAACGGATCTTAAGAGAAACCGCGGAAATGTTTGCCTATCAAGATGGCTTACAACTGCAAATAGAATTCTCAGACTCTATATAGCTTATGAGGATCCATTTGAGACATTAGTTACAGCAACGACATTCATTTAAAAAGTATATGCTCCCATGTAGTTATTTTTCCCCTGTAATTCCGGTGATATTTTAAATTCAGAAAGTTTTAAATGTATGTAGAATTTTTCTTGTCATCATCTTGTATGATTTAAATCATTCTAATAAACAGTTCTTTGAATTAAAATGCTTCTTTTACTTTGGTAAAAAGCATCGTGACCTTTGCCATTAAAATGTTTTATTCACAAAATCTAACAACACTTGCGGCAGTACAGCTAACCTTTTTTTTTCTTTTTAAATCCTTCCCACCTCATCGATGTTTCTTAAAACATATTTTCTAAAAAGGTAGACTCTGAAACTATGTTAAAATATTTTATTGATTAACTTTTAATTTTCACAAAAAAAGCCTTAAATTTCTAGAGTTCACTCCCTTGCAAAAGCTCGTGAGTTGAAATTCAGCTTTTTATTTTATTTTTTTATGAATCTGTGTATTACAGATCATTTTACCCACATAGATAAAATTTAAAAATCTAAAAATAAAAATATTTGATTAATTTCTTAATTTTAACAAAAAAAGCCTCAATTTCTAAAATTCATCCCTCCTGCTGCAGTTCTAAACTTAAAATTAAATTTTGTATTTTATTTTTTCATGAATCTGTGTATCATGAGACATCTTACCCACATAGGTAGAATTTAAAAATCTAAAAATAAAAATAATTGATTAATTTCGAATTTTTGACAAAAAAAAAGCTTTAATTTCTAAAATTTATCCCTCTTGTGGCAGTTCTTAACTTAAAATTAATTTTTTTATTTTATTTTTTTTATGAATCTGGGTGTTATAGACCATTTTACCCGCATAGGTAAAATTTAAAAATCTAAAAATAAAAATAATTGATTAATTTCGATTTTTTGACAAAAGAAGCTTCAATTTCTAAAATTCATCCCTCTTGTGGCAGTTCTTAACTTAAAATTTAATTTTTTATTTTATTTTTTCATGAATTTGTGCATCATAGAACATCTTTTCCGCATAGGTAGGATTTGAAATTCGAAAAAAAAAAAAAAAATTTTCGATCCACCCTAATGTCCAGAGGAAAATCGGGTCCGTTAACGGACCCTTCACAAAAATACGATCAAGCAAAACGGACCCTTCACAAAAATACGATCCAGCAAAACAACTTAAAAGGGTAGTTGTTTTGCTTTAATAGTTCTGCTTGTTTGTTTTATCATATGCAAATCAAAATGGCTTGCTGCTTTGTTGCTGTTATAGATTTCTCAGGAAATGCAGAATAAGGATTTTTCTCCCAGCTCTTGACTTAAACAAAAAGGAATTAACAACAATTGCAATTATCTGCGAAATGAACTTAGAACTGCAAACAGATAGCTAGGGTTGGAGAAAAAAAGGATTTATTTGATAGTGATCAGCTATTTAAAATTATCACCATCTGAGGTTTTTGGTGCGACTTTTGGACCTTATTTTGGCAGGAAATTATTATTATTATTATTCTTTATTTGATGCTTGTAAGGGCAGGAATAATTTACGTACTTTTCGCCTGTTAATATTGGAAGTCCGGTAGTATTGTTTGTTTTGCTATGTCTCCCTACTTTCGTATTTTTCTGCCGAATTTTTTTGGCGAATATGTCAGTGATTATTAAAGACATTCATCATATAAACCTGATGAAATGTAATTCTAAAATTATTTGACTTTGATAAATTATTTTATTTACCGTTTTTATACTTCTGACGTTTTCATTTTGAAAAATGCCTCTCCGCATCGAATATGAAAATCGAATTTCACTTATTTTTCAAGCTAATTACTCTTTATTAGGAGGCAAATAAATGAAAATTCGCTTTATTTTTTGTTCAGATCATTATTTTATAATTTTTAAAGCAAAATTAACTTCTTTTATGAGTCTAATTGTTAAACATTTGATGGATCATTTCATTTTTCAATCAATTGTGTCAACAGATATTAATAATATGTTTATCATAGACTTTTAAAATGCCGTTTAAATTTTTTTTTACCAAAATGAACTCGTTTATATGCCGTTTTTATCAAGGTTAGCAAAGGTGGGCCCAGCCCAGAAAAACCCACCCGGGTTTTTGTCAAAAGTGGGTTTTTGTTAATTTCTAAGTTATTAACAAATATAGTCAATAATAATATCTCATCTAAATTATACATAAAAAACAAGTAAGAAATCAGGTTTCTTTGAGATAATTTTTCTTAGAATAATTATTAATTTTATAAAATAATTATTATTTCATCAATTTTCAAGTCATCGTTCAGAAAATTTTCCTAGCTATGATACTACTTTTTGTTGCAAAATACTTATTATTATTTATTTATTTTTTGATTGCAAATTTCAAATTTTAAAATAAATTGAAAATGATCCATTGATAAACTTCTTGTAGATGGAAACAATTGCTTAATTAATGTTTTATGATAATTTTGATTCAACACAGCAGTCAAATAATGAGAAAATACTGCAATTTTTGCTTTTATTCTGAAGTAAGAAAATAAAGTTTTGCTCTTCATTTCTTCTAACCCTACTGCATTTAGTATATGATGATTTTCAAGTGCTCTATTATAGAGGTACCATACCACTGACTTGAAGCACTAAACCCTTTCTTTGATTTAAAAAAAACAAAGAAAATGCGTCCCCACGCAGTTTATTACTACTAAAATATTATGACAAGCATTTATTAATAAATGCTTGCAAAGTTCTAATGTTAACCTAGTTTTTTTAATGATTATTTCAAAAAAAAAATCGATTAAGAGTCCCCACGCCCCCTCCCCCATCTGAAATTAATCAGTTTTGGTTTTGAAAATAGGAAGTGGGGGGGGGGGGGGACACTTCCCTTATCTCAGACACACACCTAGCATTGAGATATGCCTTATTAAAAACATGCAAATGACATGACTAGATATTGAAGCAGGCTACTTGATGAAAAAGATGATTATTTCTATTAATAAATAAGTGCTATTAATAAACAATGGTTTTAATTTTTAATGGTATAAATTTAAGTTTTTGAAACTTTCACACCCTAAGTATTCCTGAATTTGTAGAAAAGCCCATTTGTAACAGTTCTTCTATTTTGTAAAAGACAAGATAGCTGAAACCATTGTCCAAAGCTTAATAAATATACATTAAATATTACAATTCGGTTGATGATATTATTAATTGATATTGTTAATAATATTAATTATTAATCAATTGACATTGATTAAATGCAATTCAGAACTTTAACTTAACAAATATATTTTGATATGAATGAATGCATACATTATATCTGTACCTCAGAACCAGACTAACGTAAGTCCATTTTCGTCATTTTTCGGTAGAGGGGAAAAACGATTGTCGAATACATCGCTTTTCCCCTCTCTACTGAAAAATGACGAAAATGGACTTACGTTAGTCTGGTTCTGAGGTACAGATATATCAATACCCGCATAAGAAATAAAATTTTAACATACAAAAACCCAGAAAAACCCGTAAAAACCCAGAAAAACCCGCAAAAACCCAGAAAAACCCGGGTGGGTTGGGTTTTTGTAGAAAAACCCGGGTTTTTGCCAACCCTGGTTTTTATGCGTTTGATGCACTTTGAAAACTGCAATCTCTTTGCACTCCTTACAGGAATCGGATTTTTCACATTTTTGATGTTTAATACGCTGTTTTAAGAGGAAAATAAATGAAATTCACTTTTATTTTTTATTAAATTCAAAAAAAAATTTTTTTTTGCTTTTTTTTTCAAAATTGTTTGATTTTTACAAAATTATTTGATTTTTCACAAAATTATTTAGTTTTTCACAAAAAACGGACCTTGTGAAAAATCCTGGACAGACCCCTGAATAGTCTAATATCATCATGATTCGACAAAAAAAAATTAAAAAACCTTTTTTCAAAAAATGAAAGAGCGTATAAAGAAATAACAATTAGTGATAACTAAAATTCTTATGTAACGAATGAAAGCCAGAAGGAACCCCTGTGGCAGAATTTTTTTCTGCTTTCTGCGACAAATTTTCTGAAACTAATTTCTTTCTGCAATACTATAATATCCTTCAATAATAAATATATAAGCAAACGTCTTATAGTAATACAAGCTGATTATATTTATAAATTTAACATCAATACTATATATAGCTTCATGGCTTTTAAAACTAACAGTTTTATCAAAAATGATTTTTCTTGATTTTTCACTGTCCAACTAAAAATGTTCAATGATTTTTCCTCCTCTTATGGGTATATTTCTACTCTTTCTTGATACTTTGATCAGTGGCGGCTCGTGCCTTAATTTAGTGGGTGGGCCCGCAATTTTACGTTTTCCTAGTATAATGCTTACACAGATAAAATGGGAGAAACAATAGTTAGCAAACTAATGCTGAGCGACGTAAAATAGTATTTATCTACTTCATTAATATTGTAAAGGGGGAGGCCTTTTTTCTTGGACATCCTTGGTCCTGGATATAAATGTAATCATGATCCTACGGCTTTAAATTTAGAGCTTTAGAATACCATATTTTTGGGATTTAGCGCCGCATCGGAAAAAATCTCAAAAATAAAAAAAATTCCGTGTAAGCGCCGCACCCACAAAAGCGCCCCACCCAACATTAAATAACTTAAAGGCGCAATAAGTAGCAAATAAACTGGATCGAAATGTAAATAAAAGAAATTTTCAAATATTTATAACTGTAAAATTTTCTTTCTTGGGGAGGAGACATCGGTGGGTCATAAAGAGCGCGGGACGCGGACCCTTCTCCTCGTGGCGCTGCACGCTTTTTTGAGTGTGTCGCTTCCACTACGGATCGGCGATTCAGAATTCATCGAAATCGCTGTCCGAGGCAAACAGCCTTGAAAGGCCTTCATCCTGCTCCGGACTGTTTTCTTCTTCATCTGAGTCGCAAACTTCTTCGGCAACATCCAGAATTGGGGAATCGGGTCTGCTTCTGTGAAGCCGGAAATTATCTTGCGCTGCGTCACGGCATCCCATGCAGCGATCACCCACTTGTCCACTTTTGGGTACGAAGCCTTCTTCAGGTTGCCGCTCTTCGTATATTCGTGGAGTCCGCTCGCCATCCACGGTTTCCACTGCTGCCGCATGTGACTCGTAAAACTGTGGTTGGGAGCCAAATCTAACGGCTGCAATTTCTTTGCCAGCCCTCCAGGGGTGACTCCAGGGTAAATTATTGATAACAAAAAGGTGTTGCCATTTTGTTCTTGAACATAAACAAATAAAATTCTTGCTTTTGCTTTTAGGCTTTCCTTGTAGCGGGGATTTAAAACTTTTTTGGCGATTGATTCATCTTTCGCACTGTGCAAAATGTCAACTTGAATCAAATCGGGACTTTTATAGACAAGCGTTCCTTGACATAAATTTTATTCTCAAGGTATACCAGGCAGAGACGGGCCACGCAGCGAGTAAATAAATAAAATATGCATGCATTGTATTACAAATTGGTGAGGGGGGATGAAACTAGCAATCTCAATGCCTGTCGGTAATAAGTGTTGAAAAAGAAAAAAGAAAGACAAAGAAAAAGTTTAAATGTAATAAAAATCAATCAAAGAAAGAAAAAAATGAAGAGCGCAGAACGAAAAGAAATGAGAGTTCTCCCTAACACAGGGGCCACCCCTGTACAGCAAGGAGACATTTCCCTCTCCTTCCCTCAGCACCGCTTTGGTTGGGGACAAAGGGAAATCTTGGGCCCGATTGAGAAGTGCCCCCTTGGCAGAAATAACAAGGGGTGTGATCACTCACCGCTCTTCTTAATCCAGCCATTGTGATTGGCTAAAAGTGGAGGTGTGCTGAGGGTTAGAAGTTCATTCTCAAAGCTGTGCGAAGCGCTAAAATTGATGGAATTTGAACTTTTTTGTGTTGTATTAGCAATGATGAGCAGGAGGAGGGGTTGCTGAAGGTTTAAAATATGTGTTGTGCCCGATAGGATTATTTCCACAATAAGGAAATAGGATTATTTCCACAAAAGAATAGTCTGTTAAGACTGTTCTGCAGAATGGTTTTATTGCTAGTTGTTTTATTCTTTTTTTCTTAACAACCACAAAAATCTTTCGGCACAATAGCTCTCTGATTCTGCGACAATGTCGCCATTTTGGCAATTTTCTGCCACAGGGGAAGGAACATAAAAAGAACCAAGTAATGACACATAAAATTACATATTTCACCCACAGATTCCAAGGGCCAATACTTATTTTACAACCGTTTTTCGATACCTTCACAAAAATTGTTTTAAAATTGGTGCTTTCACAAAAATAAAGTAATAAAATCAGCACCTTCATAAAAATATCTAACTGTCATATTCACAAAAATAACATTAAAATCTTTAACAGTACTTCAACCAAATCAGAATTTTTTTTAATCTGCATTTTCTAACTAATTCTGTCCTGCATTATGCAGAAGCAAATCTTAATATATAAAAATTACGTGTCCCTGTGTTTGTGGCCAATGGACTCCTCAGCAACTGAACCGATTTTAACCAAATTTTGCACGCAGTTTCAGTTTGGTCCAACTTAAATGATAGGATAGTTTTTATCTCAATTTAGGACTGCAATATATTTTTTATTGCAAATTATCTATTTAGCTACCATCTGTTCTGTATTCTTGGCTAAGCCTTTTTTGACACCTCCATGGCTGAGCGACATAAAGCACACGTTCTGGCAGCTTCCGAAGCACAGTAACCAGGTTGTAAGTTAGCGGTGCATTGAGTGTTGACTTTTTTGTGAAGTAAATTATAAACAAATGCGTTACTTATCTTGAAATTTATATGTGATAAGCTGTCAGAAACAATTGTCACTTAAGAGTTTTTATGCCTCTTAGGCTGAGAGGTGGAAATCGCTTGGTGGGATAGTTCCTGGACTGAATTTAAGTGGCTGTTCTTCAATACAAAAGTTTGTTTGGATGGATTTATGGATGGAGCAGTCAGTTGATAAGCAGTCCGAAAAAATTATCTTTTTAACTAAGCCTTTTTTGAGCCTCTGTCGCCAGGCGACATAAAGCACATGTTCTGACAGCTTCTGGAGTGCCGTAAAATAGGTTGTAAATACAGAAACAATAATGGATGATTAATGTAAGTACTAATTTTTTTTTTTGTATTTTCTAATAAAAAAAAAACTTAATAGATTCAAAAATTTGCTTATTTATTGCCTTTAAGGCGGAACGGTCAGCTATATTTATATAAAGTTGATCTTTATGACTGTAATAAAGTTTTTCGTTTCTATTGAAACATTATAGTTTAACCCATACCTTAGCCACAGCAACGCGTGGCCGGGTCAGCTAGTATTTTATATATCTATAACTGCTTTAGTTATAGTTTAATGAAAATATAATTTGGAGAAAAAGTTGACAAAACTATCCCTCTTAAATTTTAAATTAAAACACTGATGCCAAAATTTAGAGATGTGGTATGCTTTTGACAATCAACACAAAATCCTACAAGAAAAAAAGGAAGATAAAGCCTTTCTTGGAAAAATTAAAAGTGTTTAAGATTAAGATTTTTACATAATTAATTTTCACAATACAGTAAAAAGGTATCATATTAATTAGATTACAAAGAAATCTAGCATAAATTACTTTAAAAAAGTTTTAATACTGTTCGACTGCCATAACTCTGAAACAATTTTCTGCCAAGCAGTGGAGTTTCATGGGGTGTCACTGGAAAATTTCCGAAATAAAAGGTTGAAAAACACAATTTAGGCCCTCACATGTGTGTTCATAGATATAATTTTCTTGCTTCATGGGGAGGACCCCCTGGCTATGCCACTGTTGTCGATGCTTCAAATTTTCTCGGGAAGAGGATAATAGTGAAATATTTTTTTCATAATTTTCAGCTTTTATCCCCTCTAACTGCTTATCTCAATTTCCACGGGTAACAAAGAAATAACAAAATTTGCTCATCCCACAGTTTTACATGTGTGAAGAAACCTTATTCTGCAATTTTATTGTTTAAATATCAGTAATGAATTTTCTAAAGCATTTACACTGACCACCTGGTCAGTTTACAAGCCCGATACCTTCTAATTTAATAAAGAAAGAGTTATCGAAAGTGAGTTGTTTGTTGCTCAAAATTTAAAAAAAAAAAAAAAGTCATGTTACTTGAATTTGGTGAACAGAACATGAAGTAGAACTTTTCCTTGAACCTTGTAAAAGAGTTATCATGTTAAAGGTACTTTCTAACATAATTTGTGCAAATTTAATACATACATTTCATATTGGCTGCTCATACATAAAAAATATGCATGTTTTTAAACAACTTTGTTAAAAAAATTGAGCATTCAGGTGGTTAAGTTTTGGAAAACAGAGATGTTCAGGTATGCCCCCCTCCCCCCCTCATTACCATACAAGTTTAGGTCTTATAACTTCATAAATACATTAAAGTATATAATATTTTTAATTTCAAGAAAATTCAATAGTTTAAATACATGTGATTGTTAATGTTCCATGCATCAGGTTGCTCAGTGTTTAAATAATTCAGATGTTCTTAAAAGCTTAAAATCATGCTAAAGCTTGATAAGATTTTTTTTTTTTAAGCTGATTGAAATTTCTTTTTCATGCAATTCACTCTAAAAGATATCAAAACTTACATTAAAAAGCACAACTGAATAGCTAAACTATTTCCAATTTTTTCCGTCCAGTCTTTTAAAAATTAACATTTGTTAGTTGCCAAAATTGACATTCCCAAGCAGCATTACAATTTTTGCTCAGTAACTCCATTTAAAAACTTGATAAAAAGTATTTCGGATTTTTTTCCTTTCAAACAAAGTTTCCATAGTTTAGGCACTTAACCAGGAGGTAGGTAAGAAAAAGGAAAATAAATCTGCAAAACATGGAAAATACTAGAAAAGAAAACTGATCTTGAAAATTTATACAAATCGCGCCAATAGTCGCCAAACTGCGTCCGAAGAAATAAAAGGATTCTCAGGAGTTGTGGAAGCAATTATGACATTTTCTAGAGATTACATGACAGAAAATTTTGTATATTGCAAAAGCGACACAAATTTATGAATACGATCGTGAAAATGTACGTTGATAATATAATAATTTAATTCAGCCAACAATATAGCCATTTTCAAACTAAATTCGTGTAGCCGCGACTTCCAAAAAAATTAGGTATATAACGAAAATTTGAGTGAGCTATTGACAGCAACAATGTAAAAACTTCAAATAGTATTAATGATATCAATTAGAGAACAAATTAATTATTCATAATCAGTGCAAGTCTTTTGTTTTAAGCCTTATCTTCGGTACATAATTTAGGCTTAAATACAATATTCCCAACATATATTTAAAAGTGAAAATTTATTGATAATAAAATGATATTTGCACCACTACAAAATCAAATCAGAATTTTGTAAAATAATGGGAATGTCAAAAATAGCTGCAAATTTTTAACATGCTTAACCATAAGTGAAAAAAATCAAAATATTTACTTACTAATATTTCTTCTCCGTTAGATTTGAACTTACGCCACTCAGCGATCGCTGCGCCGTTATTCGATAAATTAAATGGTTAACAGTATTATTGATTTTATTTTTTGCAACATGAAATTAAAACCAAATAGATACTGAAACTTATTTTTTAATGAAATAAAACCAAATGCCAAAGCGTACATTTCACATTTTTATGCATATCTGTTGAAATCTTATGGTTAATTATTTAAAAGCTGTTAAATTATATGTGTCAAGCAGAGACTTGAATTTTCGTGGCTAATTTTTGATAATAATTTGAATTTCATCTACTGTATCACTGTCAGATTAATATTTGCAATTTTTTTTTATTGTTACTGATGATTCCATTTGGATTAGATAAAGCCCAAGGGGAAAAAAAATCCAGGTAAGGACGGTTTGTTACATGAAAAGTTATGAATACAAAATAACGAAGTCGAAATACTCCATAAAGATAACTCATTCAGGTGATATTGATCTCTACTTGCGAATAACTGATATCTTAAACCGTTTACCATGCAGAAATATTAATATCACATTTCTTATGGTTATCTCTTGTTTGCCTTCTCGCATTTAAAGGACAGTCCCTGAATTTGGCAGTTTTTTGCAAATATTATGGTCTTCAAAACAGTATCAGTACTTAGGGTCTGGAAAAAGTATCCATCAGTATTTGCCTCTTTTGTCCTTTCATGTATCAATTTCAGTTCGGATACTATTAATACAATACTAATTCCGTGATACTAGAGTCCCTACTATATGCATATGGAGGCAGTGCTCACAGTCGGAGAGGGAAGCAAAGAAAGTCACTCCTGTAGGTTGCTCTAGTCGCTGTTGTCTACGGCAGACTGTTATTTATTTTAATAAATGATGGGAAAACATTAGAGTCTATTGAATGAATTACCAAGGAAATATTTCTGCTCTTTACTGAGAGAAAATCTTGCTCTAAAAATTTGTTTCCGCATGAAGTAAAGGCAAGTTTTCCTTCCAAAATTGTTACTAGTTAGGCACAAAGAAGTTTTACTGATTTTCATGTAAATATTCATTTGTACTCTTAAAACGAATTTTTTGTGCTTTACTTCGGTTTTTGCTTTAATTTAAGTGAATCTTAAATGCACATCATAAAATTGTATGTACTGTAATGCTTTTTCTTATTTTTATCTGTTATAAGTAGGGAGACTAGTCCATTGAAGCAGGGCCTGATTACCCAAAAGGCTTGGGAAGCTTGAGCTTCCCCTTAGAATTTTCAGGGGGCCCAAAAATGACTAAATAACTGCTTAAAAATTCCAGTTCCTGCTTTTAAATTCAGCCTCAAAGAGAGCTAGTTTAATAAAATTTTAATTGTGTAACAATGTAGTTTTATGTTAATTTTGGGAAGTGATAAATCTGATTCAACAATAAACCGCCCTCGGTAGCTGATGTATAAATTTCTATGAGTTTGGAAAGGAAAGGGAGAGGGGATAAGGAGGAGGGAAAATCAACTTTAATCTATTTTGCAGGGTAATTGTTAGAAAAATATTCCTAGGCAAAAGTAGAGGGCCCTGAAATGAGGCTGAGTTAATCTGGCCCTGCATTGAAGTGGAGTGCAGTTTTATATAATTTTTTTCTTAGGTGAAATGGTTATCAGCAGTGCTATAGCTGAGAGAGTAGAAGGGACCCTGTTCCCTAAAATGTTTGTTTTATTGTACAAATAATGCAAATGCATTGTAAATTGGTCTCAAACCATCTTTTCTCTTAGGGCGCGTTTAGAAACTACCCAGCCTCGGTCGAAGCGGGCGCGACCGGTCGTGGCTGTAACGTCACGGGCATCCCGGGAACCGAAGGAGTTTATAAACAACACCGCGACCGGTCGAGCGTCGTTTTATTTTCTTAGCGCCATGGATGAAGCAGCGCTTTTGGTAAATTTAATATTAAGAAGTTCTGATTCAGATTCTGATATTGATTCTGATTCAGATCAAACTGAATCATCTTCTTCGTCTTCCGAAGACGAAATTATGCTTTCTGCGAAAGTGAAGTATAAAATTCCGCGTATGGAGCTGTGTATTAAGAAGAAGTTGTTAGTCGGATGAATGATCAGGGGCGGACATTCCGAACCCCTGTCCGAGGCGGCAAATTTTAGGGGCGGCATTTTGGTTCGAATAATAAAATAAATTTTCTTCAAGGAAAAAAACGTTCAAAAAAATTTAACAAATATGATTCTTTTTATACTTAGGAATCCTGAAAGGTATGAATGTAGCGGTGTTTGCGCGTGTTATTTTAAAAAATCCATTTCAAGACAACATTTTCGGCTATTTCAACATAGCCTATTAAAACAAACGAATATATATTTATAAAATAAACGAATATTTAGAAACTATAATTGTTAATGGAGACATTTTAAAAAACAAACTGCAGCAGATAACTTTAAGAACGTCAAGATTTTGGAATTGCCGAAAGAAGCTCGGCGACATAAAGCGCAGTTTTTTTTTGGGGGGGGGGGGGGGATCTCAATTCATCAAATGAAGCGCCGAATTTTAACGAACGAATAAACAAGAAAATAATAAAATGTGTGCATGCATAAATACTTATATCTGCTGAGAAGAGATATAAAACATCATTGAAAAATAAATAAAATAAATTAAATAACGCATGATGGTAATATTACAAAACTGTCTCACTATTTTTAAATTTTCCGAATCATTAGTAAAAATTTGTCAAATATGAAATTTGTTTTGGAGGTCATAGTATCCTCCCACTGGGGTGCCCCTGATACAAGTTTTGCAAATTGTGTAGAGAGAAAATTGTAGAAAGAAACAAGGCATATAAATACGCTTGATCTAGCACAAAGGTTTTCAACTTGGATTCTGGGAAACCGTAGGGTTTCTTAGACATTTGAAAGTAGCTCAGCTAGTGATCACTATTTGTTCAATCATAGCACCAAACTTTTAATAAAATTACAATTCTTATAAAAGATCAAATGTTCTTTAATATTTCCAATGCATTTCTTAAATATTTTCCTACTCAAAAAGAAAAATTATCTTGGATCAAAACTATACTTCATAACTGACACCTCCTAGCTCTTGATTAAAAAAAAAAAAAAAAAACAGCAAATTGATGTAACTACTGACAATCAATTGGAACTAAAAATGCATTTGTAGAATGACATTACACAGAATCCTTAAATTTCCAAAAAAGCTGTGAAACATTGTTAATTGTTTCAACATAAGTGGGCGAAACATCTTTCTCTTCCTGTGCTATGACAAAAGCAAAATTCAGAAACAGATTAGAAGCTGAAGCTGACTGCTTACGTTGCTGATTTAAATAATTATTCCAGACGTGATAAGTACTTTCCAATGAAAAATAATCGCAGCCAAGTTATGAATTAGCTGAACAGATTGATTTAAAAACTGACTCAGAAATTTTGCAGGCTTAAAAGTCAAAACGAATTTAAAAGAAAAAAAACTTTTTTTTTCTTAATACTCCTGCAATACATTTACCAATGCATAATAATACATTTTCAACGATACATTACCTGGTAGTTCTGACATAGCAAGCAAATTATTAACCTCTCATCCAGTTGCCATAAAAGTATGCATCAGCTACAATTAACTGCATTTTTTAAATGCTAATTTTACGAATTTTAAATAATTGATTGTATTTATATATAGACTTAAAAATTTAGGACGTGTTACATATTTTTAGTACTTATATAAACCCATTAAAAAACAATGTTGAGAGAAATCTTTAGTAATATCTATATTTCTTAACTTAAAGCAGACGTTTCTTACAAAGTTAGTGCAATCTGTGAAACTAAGCAATTCAGTATTAAAATGCCAGAGGCTGGAAAGTGCAAATAAATTGCCTTAAATATAATTGTTCTAGATGTCTTGAAAACAATTAAATAAATCTTTGAAACTCTTTGATAAGTGCAGCAACTTTATTTTTTATCAAATGCATAAAGCATCAATTGTCCTTGTGGCCGGGCTCCGGGATGTTACTTTTCTGTTTTTTAAATATTCACACCATTTCCTTTAAATCATTTAATGCATTTTTTTTATTGATCATTTTACATTTAATTCAGTGTTGTGTTAGTCGGTAGATTGGAGCGACGATCTAACACTAACTTTATATCGAAAGTCAATGTCAGTTTTCTTTTCTCCTCCCAAGCTCTTTTTCCTTGTCGATTAATGTCACTGATTTATAGAACCACAAGCACAAGCAATTTTTATTTAAATTGATTTTAGTTTGCAAAAGGAGGTATAACTTTTAAAAGGTATTGTTTGCCTATTTTTCTCCTTTTTCTTTTTGTTGTCTTAGGTACATTTTATAAGACCTCAAAATGCAGAATTTAATATTTATTTTTCCAAATTTTTCCCGAGAGGGAAACCCCCAACCCCCTGAACTTGCAACTATTCTATACGTTATGAAAAATAGTCACCTCATCATTTTCCTTATACTCATCCCTCTCCAAGGTCAATAGAAATGAATAAAGTAAAAAAAAATGAAGACAGTATGAAGTGCAAAAACGGGAGGGGAGGGGGGGGGGCGGGCAAGAGCTTCTGAAACATCGAAAAAAAAGACAAAAAAAAGCCTACAATATAGTTTCAGGGACTACAAAAGAGGCCCTATATCTAAAATAGCTTAGGGCGATATTCGGTTTAAATCCGACCCTGAATATAGGATTTTATTTTGTCACAGTTTTTAATTCACAACATCTATTTATTAAGTTGTATTTATAAGCAATTTATTTCTTTTCAAACTTTAAGAGGGGTGGCATTTTGCATTTTTGTCCGGAGTGGCAAAACTGCTAGGGCCGCCCCTGTGAATGATAGGGTTTTCAAAAGCAATTTTCGTTTTCATCTTTCTACGATGGATTTCATTGAAAATATAGTATGTGGTGTTTCATATTAATCTAGTTGTGAAAACTCTTGTATTATAAGTCTTTTCTCTTTCACTGTGCTTGACATACTTCTTTTTTAATCATAACATGTAATGGGAAAAATAAAAATTGTAGGGGAGCAAGGGCACACACATGGAACAGCTCAATTTTCCCAAACTTAAAATTTTTCAATAATATGGGGGAAAAAACCTTCAATAGCAGCTGGAAAGCTTCCAAGAATTGGTAGTAAAAATTTTTGTTCTGTCATTCAAGCAAAATTTGGAATTAAATCAAGCATTTACTGATGGTTCTGCTATGAAGCCAATTGATACATCTTTAGATATTGCACCATGAAAATTAATTTTATAAAAGTGCATAGTTTCCTTATTGTGTATGATGATTTATTAATAAGATTTTCTAAATTTTGATAAGTCTGGAATCTTACGATTCCGTACCCAGTCCAAAAATAATTTTTGAAAGTGTCAAGAGTCAATTCTAATATCAATGAGAAGAAAGAAGAGAGTTTTCAATTTATGAGAAAATAAACTCTTTGCAATTTTAATTTTGTTTTATTTAAAGCGCTCAAATGTGCCCCAACAAAACAACCCACATGGGTAAACATTCAATTTGGTATGTACACAAGAAAGATAATTTTGGTTAATAATTAATTAAAATAAAAATATAAGTAAAATATTTACACAAAGGTAATGGAAAAAAAAATAAATAAAATAAATGAAAAAAAAAGTAATTAAAGGAATAAATAATAAAATATATAAATAATAAAAACTAAATGAAAAAGAAAAAAAATATATATATATATATACAGGGTGTCCACTCCAATCGTGGACCAATAGCTAATTTCTAAACCGTTAGAGATAAGCATATAGTTTATTTAGGAAAAAATCTCCAAATTATGAAAGGAATTTTGGGTCTATTCAATGTTTTTCAAAAAATCAAATTTTGAAAGAGTTACGAAATTTAAATTTTTATACAGCCCCCAGTCCTATCAATCATATTTAGTAAAACATTCTTGACACTGTAACGTTTAAAACTAAAAAAAAATCACTCTTCTACCACAAAAATTGACCGAGTTATGACGTTTTGAAAAATCAAGATTTTGAAGGATTTCGCATACGGTCCTTAAGCGATCTCTCGATGACCGTCATGAAACAATGCAAAATCTTGATTTTTCAAAACGTCATTACTCGGTCAATTTTTGTGGTAGAAGAGTGATTTTTTTTTAGTTTTAAACGTTACAGTGTCAAGAATGTTTTACTAAATATGATTGATAGGACTGGGGGGCTGTATAAAAATTTAAATTTCGTAACTCTTTCAAAATTTGATTTTTTGAAAAACATTGAATAGACCCAAAATTCCTTTCATAATTTGGAGATTTTTTCCTAAATAAACTATATGCTTATCTCTAACGGTTTAGAAATTAGCTATTGGTCCACGATTGGAGTGGACACCCTGTATATATATATATTAATAATAAAACATTATAATTAAAGAAAAAAAAAGAAATGCAGAAAAATTAATAAACAGAAGAAAGAAAAAGAAATAGTATTGACGTTAAAAAAAAATATACTCATATAAAATCCGAAAAGAAAATGCGCGTCGCTGGCTGCGCTACGAAACTAAAAGTCAAATGGCACTTTTTGCGCGCAAGCGACACTTCCCGATCATGTGACCTTTTTGCCCGGCGCAAATCGTCGGGCGCTCCGGTCGTGCCCGCTACGACCACGACCGGAGTTTATAAACATGGGTGGGCAGTGTTTGACGTCATCGCCCGGAGTTTCTAAACAGGTCGCGAGTTTCTAAACGCGCCCTTAGTGGGTCTCCCCTAACAACGATTGGAGTTCTCCTGAATAATTTTTCTAACTTTAGCACTTGTTATCAGCCTTCAAGAAGTAAGATTTAAATGAATATCTTTGTGCAGAAAAGTAAAATAAAATGAAAATAATAATGTTTTATTGCCCAAAACTAGCAGGTTACTGCATAAGCATATTTTGGCTTTGTAAGGAATGCCTTTTTGAATGCAAACAATGTAAGCTTACATGGATGATAAAATTTAAAACTGTGTGAACTCCAACAAATGTAAGAGTTTTTTTCAAAATAATTCTGTATTTCTCCCGAGTCTTACGTTATGGCCAGCAGCAAAAATGAGTGGAAGTATGTTTTGTTGAAGTGAGAAGAACCACTATGCAATCAGCATGCTTTTCAACTATATTTATTCCTTTTTTGGTATTAGTATGGTTCACCCCAAAACTAGAGACTGACAGTTGTCGCTTGCACGTGTAGAAGAGAGTGTAAGGATACAGAAATATGTTTACAAAAGATCAAATTTTTCTACAGGTTTTAAAAACTTTCAACGAATGGCATCTGGTTAAGACAGTGGTGGCCAACCCGCGGCACGCGTGCCACAGTGTGGCACGGCGAAGTATTTAGAGTGGCACGCGAAGACTTATTGAACTTTCTTCAAAATTGAGAAAATAATGTGGTTTTCAGCAATTTAAACCTTATTATTTAAATCCTTTTTTTAAACCTTATTCTCATAGCTGAAAAAATCCCTTTAAAAGCTTACTGCTAATTCATTTGTATGTAAATATTATACGTTGTAATATGGTCAAAAGCTTAATCTGGAGATGTAATCATGCGTTCCATAAATGATTTGGGCAAGAATCCAAAGAGCGGGAGCTGGGGGGGGGGGGGGGGAGTTCCCAAAACCCTAAGTGATTCTTAGGATTCCGACTCGGAGGATGGTTTTTTAACGAATGGTACAACTTAATGATGCTCTACCAAAGATGGTTCAGCAAATGACCAGAAATTTGAATTATCACTGCCAGGGAAGTCTTTCAGCTAAAACTTTCTAAATTAACTTAACTAATAGCCACTGTTGGATCTAGGAAAGAGCAAGGGGGCCCTAGCGTCGGGTAGCAAAACTTAAGTGCATAGAAAGCCCAAATGCGGTTCTAAAAATGTGTCATAAACTCCCTAGGAGTCCAAAAAAATCTTAAAATTACGTTTTTCACCCTCTTATTGCAGAAAATTTCTGGAGAAGTGTTCCGACCCCCATTTCCTTTTTTAAGATCCCTATGCTTAGAAATGCATTTTAGTGCATAAATTCTAAACATTTCCAGAGAAAAGCTCTTTTCTTAAATTAGCCAAATGTATCCTAAAATGACATTTTTGAAACTTCTATTTCAAAAAGATTGCAGTGCGGATTCCCCTTTTCCTTGCCTGATGTCGCCAACTTTGTGTATGTGTTTTTAAACGAAGGAGCCTTCGAATCTCCCAACCTTTTCCTTAACATCATCAACTATTACACGATTTGCATGGTAAGAGCCTTAAGATGGAAACATTTCTGGAGGGACCCCCGAACTCTCCTCAACAATCTAAGAATGCATCTTTTAGTTTTCAATTTTGAAATTATTAATGGAAGTGCAAGCACTACTTCCTCCAATATCTCAAAATATAGTCTAAAACTCCATTTTTAAAACTTCAGTTTAAAAAAGTTTCCCATGACAGCCTCCAAATCCCGGGCCTTCCAAAGTTATTAAAGATAGTCTAAAATTCATTTACAGACTTTAATTTAGAAAAATTTCTTGTGAAGGGCTGCTGAATTCAGTTTCCCAAACGTTACTACAAAAGATGCCGTGAAATTAAAGTTAAACCGCGAAGAGATGGCGGGTCGATTGGAAACGGAAACTGACCACTTCATTTAAAAATAGGTTGGATTAGTGAGAAAGCCCAACGTCACTGCTTCCGCGTTCCAGCAGATCCAACCTATTTCAAAATGAAGTGGTCCGTTTCCGCTTCCAGTCGATCCACCATCTATTTGCGGTTCAACTATACGTGTTTACGATTTCAGTTTTGAAAACTCTCCGAGGGATATCTCTACCTTCTCCCTCTCATTTAAAGTCTGCAGATATGGCCTAGACCTGAACCTTTCATTCTCAATGACTACTCAAAAATGACTTCACACAATGTCGCGAAAAATTTCAATGGAAATCCTGAAAGGTACCTCTCTCCTATCGTTTTCAAATAAAACCTTAAGTCACATTTTTAGGACAATTTCGAACACGCTTTAGAAGAGATTAACTTGATAACATTAAGGTTTCGCTCTATGTGACAGTCTACAATTGTACTTTTCAAACTTCAATATTGAAAATTTTCCAAAGAGCGAGACCCCCTACCAATTTACCGTTTCCATAACCTGATCAAAGATAGCAAAAAACGAGTTTTTCCTGCACAAAGCTTCTTCACTGCTCAAGCTTAGAGAAATAATATTGTGTTTGAGTAAAAGTTACACAATCAGCCCATAAATTTAAAAAAAAATTCCCTTTTTTGTCATTGAAAAATTCAAAGTGGCACGCGAAATATTTCTTTTCCGGAAAGTGGCACTTTTCCCAAAAAGGTTGGCCACCCCTGGGTTAAGACATCAAATGCCATCCGTAAGCTCACACTCTTTGCACTGAGAAAGACGTTCCTTGTGATGCCAAAACACATGTATGCAGTAATTAGCTAGTTTAGTGCAATGAAACATCATCATTTTATTTAGAAACCTACCAAGTAGCACTTTGACGAGTACTCAGGATATGATGCTTGTTACATCGCAGTTTAAAATGAAATTCCTTTGATTATCAAACTATTTTCATAGCATTTTTAATTTTGTTTCCAAGTATTGCTTGACCTAAAATAGTCACAACCTTTTTCTTATGATTATATGTCTTAATTTTACTTCTATGTCTTGTTATCTCTATATATACCAAGAACTTGAACTTGCAAAATTGATGGTTTAAAAAAATCAAAATCTGTTTTCAAATGATTCAAAATAAATAGGAATATGATTTAAAGGTTTCTTATTATCATTATCAGCCTATGAATATTAATTTTTAGCACTAACTTTCCATGCCATTCTAGTGATTAACAAATAAGAGGGACATTTCAAGGTTAAGCTTGCCTGAGGCTTCAACTTTTGAGAAAGAAGATTTTTTTAATGAAGTGTTGATATATGATCTTACCAACTCGTTTTAATAATAAACAGAAACTACAAAAACAAAAAGGTGTTCATAAACGGGTCAATCTAGAGAGAAATTAGGTCAGTTAAAATACCCTTCACAAAATTCAGGCACTCAAAAAAGGACCCTTCACAAAATTAATTCACTCAAAAAAGGACCCTTCACAAAATCAGTCACTCAAAAATAGACCTTTCACAAAAATCGCACACTCAAAACTGACTCTTCACAGAAATGCGAGTTTACGGAATGATTGGGAATATTTTTTGCCGTAGCTTTTTTTTTCACAAAATTAGGAATTAGTTTTCAGAAAATTCTGAACTATTTTTCAAAAAATTCCAAAAACAGGACCTTGGTCAAATATCCTGGATTGACCCCTGATAAATGTTGTGTAAAGTCAGTTAATTGCGAATTCACTCTGGTAAAGTTACGTGTCTTATGCACTTCAAGACAAAAAATTAAAATGATATGCGATGTTTAATTTGACCCCTCAATTGTAGTAAAACTATTTATCTGTTACCAAAGGGGCATAGAGTGTTGAAAATCACTGAAATTCTAATTTGTAGAGATACAACAGAATATTCAACTAAATACCAAATATGTTTAAATTTATTTGTGTGTAATATGTGTATTTTCAGGTGTCAATCTAGGGAGAAATTAGCTCCGTTAAAGGACCCTCCACAAAATTCAGGCACTGAAAAAAGGACCCTTCACAAAATTCAGTCACTCAAAAAAGGACCCTTCACAAAATTCAGTCACTCAAAAAAGGACCCTTCACAAAATTCAGAAACTCAAAAAGAGATTCTTCACAATATTCAGTCACTAAAAAATGAACCTTTCACAAAAATCCCACACTCAAAACTGACTCTTCACAGAAATCCGAGTTTACGGAACAATTGGGAATATTTTTTGCTGTAACTATTTTTCACAAAATTAGGAATTAGTTTTCACAAATTTCTTAACTATTTTTCAAAATTTCAAAAACAGGACCTTGGTCAAATATCCTGGATTGACCCCTGATTTTTATTCACTGTTAGTTTCGTGATGTCTGAAAATGCCTGTCCTGATGTTTTTAATACTTCTGTAAGCCAATATTGTTTAAGCAGATTAAGTGACTATTTATTTTCATACGTTGTGTTTACATAGTATTAAATAACTTTCTGACTTTATTTTATTTCATCTAACTCAAATCTATTTTTTCCCTTTTAGTTACAATTACAATTTTAATTCCAGTTATTTTGCAATGTTGTGTAGAGCAATTCCATACGGGTGTCTTTATCTCTGACCTGAGTTACTCTTGTGTATCTGATGCAGTATAAGTCTCCCAGTGTGAGAAAGATTAAAAAAGCGGAACTAAATCAAATCCATGCTGGTGGACTTAAATGAACTTGCATTTTTCAGTTAAGTTCCACAAAAGTGAGTATATTAATGACAAATTTATTTAAAAAACTGCGTAGTGCTCAGTTAAAAAGTTTAAGTTAAAAGAAAAGTGTTGTAAGCATATAGATGTTAATGTTTGCTTACAGCATCCAATAATATTGGTTTTCTAAACTATAATTAGCAGCTGTTCACAAATGATGTCACTTTTTTTCTTATAATTTTTGACACCTTTCCCCACTTTTTTCATACTTCTACTTATCCTACCTCCCCTTTATTAGTCAATGAAGTAGTTCAATTTAACATGTATTTGTATGTATAAGGTCATATTATTAAATAATTTACACGTAACAATTAAATAAAATTGCAGATTAATTAATAGCTCTTTAAAACTTACTTACTTGTAATGTACTGAGATAGTTTTTTTTACGACTCTTTTTTTTTTTTTTTTTGTTTCTTTTCCTTTCCTTTCCATTTTTTAAAGCCCTTTTAATTATGTTTTTGAGTTTTATGTGTAAATATGTTATGCAGTTTTTATCTACTATGTATAAGTTTTTTATCTATACTAGGGGTGCTCAACCTGCAACCCACCACGTAGCGGCTCGCGAGGCATTTGATTTCTTGTGTTGAAAAATGGAGAAAAAAAATCTTTTTCAGAAAAAAATGTTTTTTTACAGAATATTTTTTTTTTCCTCTGCGGGGAAAATAAAAAGTAAAAGAACATTTCCTGACAAGATTTTAAATTACACACACCAAGTAAAAACTCGCTAAAATTCGTGTGAAGAAACTTTTCATGACTTTGTAGGGAAAAAGTAGACGTGAAAATTTTAATTTCAATTGCTTATCATTGGACACCATAACCTTATAGTTTATTGGGCGTTCCGCAAACCTAATAATTGTTAAAGTAATAACTACGGCATAAAAAAAAGTTGGAAAAAGCGCCATTCTTAAAAATATTACTTTTTAAAATATTTCATTGCTTAAAGCCAATGTTTTCAACTTCACTGTTAAAAATCCTTCTTACATGACTTTTATATGTTAAATGCTTTGCAATTTTGGCATATTTTTAATTTTTTTGCGATGCCACGTGTGAAGCATAATTTTACGGTTTATCTGTAATTTTTCAGCTATCTTTCAGCATCGTCTTTCAGGTTACGATAGTTCTTCTTATTTTAGAACTAATGCACCATACAAATCATACTTAGTAAAATAACAAACGTATTTTTCCAAAATTTTACGAACATTTTTTTGACTACCATTTTTTCACCTTTGTACTCACCACGTGAAGAAGGTATATTTTTCGATCAAAAAGAAAAAAAAAAAACGTAAACATTAAATTATTTAGCATTCTTCAGGGTTCGTACGGGTCCTTGAAAGTCCTTATAAGTCCTTATTTTTTTATTTAGCCTTAAAAGTGCTTAAAAGTCCTGATTTTAGTGTCCCAAGTCCTTGAAAGTCCTTATTTTTACTCTGCCCTTATTTCAAAAAATCAGATTGCCGTTTTTCGATTAGAGCGATTTCTACACTGCAGAGTTGCAAGTGCGATATTTCTGCTTCGGCCGCACTTCGCTCCGAGAACTCTATTCCAGGGGTGATTGTGAGTTCATAAAAAAATACCTGAAAGTTTTAAAGAAAAAATGGGGGGGGGGGGGTTTAAACTATGGCCCCTATTACTTAAGCACACCTAATTTCAAAATTATACATACATAATAATTAATTTCCTTTCATAAACTAACACATTTCATACATTCAAATAGTTTTTAGTCAAAATATTGTACATGCATTTAATTAAATTGTAAATGAGTGATACAGTTACTTTTGAGCTAGTGATGAGTAATTATCTCCAAAAACATATTTTAAGGAGAAAGCAAAAGTCTAACAGAATTACTGTTTGTTGTGAGAAAGCATGTAATGAAAGTTGCATCTGTTACATTTTGTTGCATTTCATTTATTTGTCTCCCAACTAAGGGTAATAAGCATCAAAAGTTCAAAAGTGAGAAAAATTTGATTCTCATATCGGATGCAAATAAAATAATTTACTAAGGTAAAAAAACAATTAGAATTTTCATCTTGACATTTCTATTTGATGAATATTATTAATAATTATAGGTATAATAATCACCGAAAATTCGAAAAAGAAGAAAAAATTCAGAGGTGGGAAAATAAAAGCATAATTAAAAATATTTTATTTCCAGTATTTTTCGAACATGAAAATACCTGAATCGATCATGAAAATACCGGAAATCCGGTAAAATACCGAAACACAATCACCCCTGCTCTATTCAGAATTAAGGGCCGGGGGGGGGGGGCGCTTACGGCTTCCCCCCATGATGCATCCCCCCCACCGAGTGGTCTAAGGAGTAAACACGCTCCCCCCTCCCCCCCCCCCAAATAACATTTGGAAATGTTGAAAATGTATAGGCCAATTTGTTATTAATTATTTTGAGGTCCTTATTTTTTGGATTTTTTAATCCTTGAAAGTCCTTGAATTTTTTTTTAAAGAAATGTGTACGAACCCTGTTCTTGTTAATGAAGCTCTTGAAAGAGATGGAGCTAATTGCCTTGCTGATCTCTGAAATATGCAAATCAAGTTTCTAATAGCTTGGATTTTAAAGTTCTAAAAATCTTTACCTCCTTGATTAACCAATTTTAAAGAAAATGCAAACATGTTGAGAATTTCAATTATAAACAATGAACCCATGTATCAAAATTGGTAGAGAAATTTCAATCTCAGCCATCTAATTGCTAATTTTGATTTCATGGCTTTCCCTGCATCTTTAGTTGTATAATGTTTAATTTTGGTATCATGATTACTTTTTTGTTAACTCATCATTTTGTTTGATATTCATATAATGGTAGAATTTTGTCTTTATACACTGTGCCTAGTTGTTTTTGCACTGTTTGCAGTTTTGCCAAGAGCACTTTTTCAATCTTATTTTGTTAGAATTTTGTATTGCTGAATAAAATGGTCAATTTCTTTCGTTTAAATAAGTGATTAAGTGCAACGTTACTGAAACACAAAATTGCAGAAATATTGCATACATGTAACCCCTTTTTTAAAACATGCAAAGTTTTCAGCCTCTGGTGGCTAAGCAGCTATCATAAGAAATGCTGCTTAGCCTCAGAAGATCAAAACATTTTCTTCACTGAAAAGTTTACTTTTTTACTCTGAATCATGTATGTGCAATATTTTGCAGTTTCGTGCTTTGATAAAGTTATATTATTTTTTTCTCCCAAGAAGTAATTTAGTGATAAGATTCAATATTTCAATTATATGTAAAAAATGTTCTTCATTTATAAACATCAGTAAAGTACCGGTGCATGCTGCCACACCCATATATTTTTTTTAATTTTTGCGGGAGCAAAGAACTCAATTTAAATTATATAACAAATATATTTAACAAACGTGACAATTTTTTGAAGCCTGGATGGTAATTATGCTTTGTAGCCCCTCCAAATGATGGGCTTGCATGCTGCCCTCCAATCAAGCTCCTTCGCTGAAAAAATTGTGCACCCCTAATCTATACTATGTATAAACTACATAAAAGTAAACTAATTTTTAAAATATAATCAGAAAAAAAATGTAATCTGCACTAAAGCGACCATCTATTAAGCAAAGTAAATATGTGAAATAAGTAGGAAAAGTAAGGAATAGGCAGGAATTTTAGCACTGCAATTTGCTCTAAATTCACAGTTTTACTGCCTTAATTTACTCAAAATTCAGTTTTACCGCACTTAGCTGCTCCAAATTTACCATTTTCCTACTTTCAAGAACGCTTGAAAAATGAGTTTCTACGGGCACATCCCTGAATATATGATTGTATAAAATTAACAACTTACCAAAAACAAGAATTAAGAGCAAGAATCTGAGAGAGTGTCACGCCTGTGATTCATGACCTCTCAGATTTTCTCCCAAAAATTACCAAATGTTTATTATCTCAATGAAAGACCAAATCCAGAATGTTTTGCTCTAAAGTTGAGTTGTTCAGTTTTTATGAATCCATAAAGATGAAGGTGCGGCATCAAAAATTAAGCGTATTTTCAAGACATGGAAGTTGCCGTGAGCCAAAACTCTTATCAGGAACTGTTTAACTCCAACTTTCTTTTTATATATGGAGTATAGAAGGTTGAAACTTTACAAAATGAATGTTAAATTTGTGGTAAGTTGTTGCCGTAAGGTTAGTGAAGGCCCTCAAAACAAGGCATTTTTGACGTTTTTTAGCGTTTTACAGGTCCAAAAACAGCTTGTACATTTCAGTTGGCACGGCAAAAGTAGTGTCGTTTGAAAGACCAGTGTAAGCACTTTAAAATAATGTATAAATAACCGAGGAAAGTTCAACGTGCTTTTAGTTGCGTAAGGCCGAAATATGAAAAATGTCATATTTTACCGATATTCAAACGGCCATAACTTCCTCTGCCAACAACATATTGAAATATTTTTTTTGCCAATGTCATACTCTATTCTTTGTCTTAACGGAACAGTTGAGTCCTTTGAGGCGAAATGTGAAAAAAATTTTTACAAAAAATGTACAGGAAAAAAATTTTTTGTAAATTTTTTTTTCACATTTTGCCTCAAAGGACTCAACTGTTCTGTTAAGACAAAGAATAGAGTATGACATTGGCAAAAAAAATATTTCAATATGTTGTTGGCAGAGGAAGTTATGACCGTTTGAATATCGGTAAAATATGACATTTTTCATATTTCGGCCTTACGCAACTAAAAGCACGTTGAACTTTCCTCGGTTATTTATACATTATTTTAAAGTGTTTACACTGGTCTTTCAAACGACACTACTTTTGCCGTGCCAACTGAAATGTACAAGCTGTTTTTGGACCTCAAAAACGCTAAAACACGTCAAAAATGCCTTGTTTTGAGGGCCTTCACTGACCTTACGGCAACAACTTACCACAAATTTAACATTCATTTTGTAAAGTTTTAACCTTCTATATTCCATATACAAAAAGAAAATTGGAGTTAAACAGTTCCTGGTAAGAGTTTTGGCTCACGGCAACTTCCATGTCTTGAAAATCCGCTTAATTTTTGATGCCGCACCTTCATCTTTAGGGGTCCATAAAAACTAAACAACTCAACTTTCGAGCAAAATATTCTGGATTTGGTCTTTCAATAAGATAATAAACATTTGGTAATTTTTGGGAAAAAATCTGAGAGGTCATGAATCACCTCATAATGCTAGGCGTGACAGTTTCTCAGATTCTTGTTCTTAAAGGCATTTTCATGCATCAATGTTTCTGTGTTGTGTAAATATTTTAACAAATATATCTTGAAGGAAAAACTTCAATGTATTATCAGCTGTAGTGTGTAATACAAATGTTAAATAAATTTTATTTTCAGACCCAAAACCTACCAATAATAATTTGTGTAATTCTTTATTTTTCATTAGATCATGAGAAAAAAGTTTAGGTTGGAAATATATGTTGTTAATAATTATTGTTTAGAACTTTTTATTAAAAGCAATTCTTTGTCTGATTTTAGAGTACTCTTCAGCAGAGTCATTAACATGCTTTGATGACCCACTGTATTGAGAAGAAAAAACTTTGTAGAAAGCTTCTCTTCATTCCAATGTTATTCTTCTGCAATTATCAGTCAAAGATATGTTTCCTTGGTAACTGATTAACTTATGAGTTTATTGTTTTTTTAGCATTGAAATATTTTTCCTCGAAGTATCTATGCATGGATAATGAAATTATGTTAGTTAAACTAAATACATGTACTCTTTTTAATTGAAATTAATGCAAAAAATTTAAGTTATTTAACTTTAATTAAGGTTTGATATTAAACAAATATGGATTCTAAAGTTGAATCCAAAAAGTGTACATACATTTGTGAGCCATGTAATAAGAAATTTACTTTTCATTCTTATTATATGAAACATTTGAAGACACATTCTGAGGAAAAACTTTTTAAGTGTGACCAGTGCTCCAAGGCATTTAAAACAAATAAAGAGTTTCTCTTGCATCTGAATATGCATTCCTTAGCGAAAACTTATGCATGTAAAAAAAGTTCTTTGGGTAAAGAGAGTTTGGATGTTCACTTTCTGACAAATAAGAATAAAAAGCTATATTCCTGTACTGATTATGAACAATCGTGCACCATGAAAGATGATTTTCAACAAACGCATACGAATAAAAAGCAATATTTTTGTAATGATTATGAACACTCGCTTCCTGTAACAGACGATTTTCAAAAACATTTAGAAAGTCCTGCTTCAAACCCAGCATATTCTTGTAATTTCTGTAAAAAAACTTTCCAGGAAGAACACAACTTTAATCTTCATTTGCAACTTCATGCTACAGATGTACCATTTGCTTGTGATCATTGCGGTAAAACATTTGCTGCAAAAAAATTGCTAAATAGGCATTTAAAAATTCATTCTGCAATTCAACGATATTCCTGTTCCTATTGTGATAAATCATATACCGAGAAAGGAACATTAACTAGACACATGCGAACACATACGGGTAGTCAGTCTCATTGCTGCGACGAATGTAAAAAGTCTTTTCGAGATAAATTAAGCCTCGAAAAGCATTTAAAAACTCATATAAAAGTTAAGCCCTACCCCTGTGATCAGTGTTCTGTGTCTTGTGTCGATGAGAAAGATCTGGAGTTGCATTTAAGAATGCATAAAGAAAAGCCATATGCTTGCTCGCAATGTGATAAAACTTTCACCCTGCTGAATAATTTAAACAAACATTTAAAAAGTCATACTAAACATGTGCCTTCACACACATGCCAATATTGTGAGAAAACGTTTAGTAAAAAATACCATCTGGATGTTCATTTAAGAATCCATACTGGGGAGCGGCCATTTTCATGTCAGTATTGCGGGAAAAGTTTTAGAGTTAATGTTCATCTGACTAAGCATTTGAGGATTCATACTGGCGAGAAGCCATTTTCTTGTGATATTTGTTTCAAGTCTTTCATCACAAAGAGCCGTCTTTCGGACCACGTTAAAATTCATACTTCGGAGAAACCTTTCTTGTGCATTGATTGTAATAAATCATTTAGGGAAAAATTGCACCTCAATAAGCATTTAGCTACTCATATGCGAAAGAAGATTTTCAATGATGAAGTTCCTGATATTGATATTTTGCAAAGCAATGACAACTTTATTGATGATTTCGATTTGCAGCTGTTTGAACTTGATGAATAAAAAAGTGCCTAAATTTTAAGCTTATGAAGCAAACATTTACATGACTTTTTGAATTTCATTTGTAAGATTAAAATTCTTTTTTTTTTTTTTAAATTCTAAACTATTTTGATGTTGAACTACTTTGTTTATTAGTTAGAAAAAAAATGCTTCATTAAAGAATAAAAATACATATATTGATAAAACATCAATATAGGCTTTTAAAAATTTTTTTGAATTAAATACATATACTAAAAGGACTGGCAGTAAGCTTAGCTAGGTTGGTCCTCGTTAACTTTATCAGCCCTCTATTGAAGATATGTTAGTAATAACTGCTTCTAGCAAACCATTCCTAGTGTCTAAAACCCTATTCAAGTTGTAATTTTTCCTTAATAGTGAAATGAAAAAATAATTAATGATATTATGAAATAAAATAACATTCATAGATACACGCTTTTGACACATATTTGAACTGTATACATTGATTTTTTTACGCAAAAGCAGTGCCGATACTTTGATAGTCGTCACATAAACGGATTAATAACAATGTAGAATTAGTAAATATCATCTTTTAGATAATAAATTTGATTGTGGGCTTTAACCCCTTCCAGGCTCATTTTATTTCGGGATTACGGATCAAAAAATGTCAATTTTTTTTATGCTTATTTTCACACAAACATATCTTTTTAAACATAATAGCATCATTCGCATGCGACATTTCATACAAATAAATGTAAAAATATCAATTTAAATAAATGAGTAATTTCTGGATTACGGATAAAAAAATGTCAATTTTTTATGCGGTTTTTCATACATACATATCTTTTTAAACATAATAGAATCATTCGCATGCAACATTTCCTAAAAATAAATGTAAAAATATCTATTTAAATAAATGAGTATTTACCTGCAAAGTTGGCTTTCTGTATGGCAGAAATCATTATACTTTGGATTCGGCGCCTACTCCTATCTTAAATCTACAGCTCAAAACACTGTATAGTTATGTTATCTAGTAGCAACAATAGTAAATAAAAGCATCCGAAACCATAAAAGGGATCTGTGAAATAATTCTTGAAAGACTGGTTGTGCAGTGTTAATTTTCACCGTGCCCGAGCTACACTCGGGATGAGCCAGAATGGAACATTTCGCTTGCCCGAGTCCAGCTCGGGATAAGCCGGGAAGGGGTTAAAGCACCATTTTTTGGTTGATTTGGATTCCACAATGATTCTTCAAACTAACTTCCTAATGTGAAATGATAAAAAAAAGTAAAGAAAAATTATATACCATTTAACATGTTATTTTATTTCAAAACTATAATGATTGATTGAAAATGGTCTAAAGCAGGATTGGCTAACCTTTCAGGAATTGGTATGCACTTTTGTAAAAAAGAAAGTTTAGTACATATTATCATATGTTTGTAAAAAATATATTTTTTGTACATACATATATTTCTGCTAATTTATATATGTTTTTTAATTGAAAACTATGGAACAAAAACCATATTAAAACTAACTATGAAAATAGTGCTGTAGGAACTAATTGAAGTTATCAAGAAAACCTTTAGTGAGTACAGTGGGTAATTTAAAAGGGAAAAAAAATGGATCTGTACTTGTAAAATGTCGAAATTATACATTTAAACATGAATGTGATAGCCAAAGTACTTAAGCAAAAAAAAAAAAAAAAAAAATTAATTTTGATTTATATTCCATTAAATAATTTTTAAACATGATTGAAAGAAACATTTTAAGTGCACCAGGCACCGAAAGTAAAAAGTGAAAAGTAGAGTAATTAATGTGAAGTTAAAAAAAAAATTTGTGATTAAATCTTATAAATCATATTCAATTGAAAACATCATGTAGAAATAATGGTTTATGATTTATATTGTTATCTTTGTTGAAACTGAACAAAATGTAAAATGGTAATACAGTAAAAGTTCCACTATCCAGAAATGCAGGCTACATGTAGTATTTTAAGATAGCGTACATCCTAAAAATGAGAGCTTTATTCAAAACAAGAACAGGATTCACATTAGAATGCAAATTTCCTGCAATATTCTCCAAAATACTACTCTAGGAAAAAGTAATTTACAAGGCAGTTCCCTCTAAAGTCCTCCTTAGTGGCTATTTCACTAATATGCCTATGAGGCGCAACATGTGGACTTCTAAAATTATGACTAATATTTTCAAGGACAAAGAAAAGGCTGCTTGTTAACTTCAGCAACATGATCCAATGAAGGAACAAAAACCTTATATCTTAAATCAAATTTTATTCGTGTTTTTGTGGTTCATGTCACATGTGTAAGGTCTAAGTGAAATTAAGATTGAATACTACTTGTTTACACCCGAGCACTACAGCCTTGCATATGCAATGACCTAAGTGATCTGCTGTTGTTACACTACAGCGCTTTCTTCAATTGTGTAATTTAAGGGAGCCCCTGCAGCAGTCCTGTCATTTTACATTTTCCAAGGGGGAAGGGGTCAAACAGTGCAAATCCAATGCAAATTTCAGCGAAAAGAACTAAAACCCACTTATATGTAAATACATTGATTTCTCAAAGTCCCAATATGACAGTAAACCCCTCTAAATGACAAGTCTGCCCTGTGTTGGGCCTACTGCCCTAAAGTTTCAAAATCAGGTTTTACCCACCTAGTACTTTGGTTATAATGGAAAAAAATCCCACCTTTTAATTTTTCTATCGTGTGCTCCCTAGCGAAATATAATAATGCTGAAACAAAAATAAGTGCACAGTTTTAATATTGTTTCAGAAAGTACTATAAAAAAAATCTATCATGATATAAAGCAGTGAGTAACCGCCCCTAAGAAAGGGCTAAGGCCGAAATATGCAATAAACCGTCAACTCGGCTATTTCGATCCATGGACAGCTGTTTCGAGCTTATTGTGCTCTCATCAGCATGGAATACGAAAGTAGTCGAGTTGGAGGCAAAAATCCTCTTATAAAGCAAAGAGAGCCAAAAAAACTGGTAGCTAATGTAACATTAGAATACCAGCGAGCGACCGCACTTAGTACGTTACAACTCGTAAATTTTTTAGGCAGAGCTCAAGGTATAAAGCAGTAAGCCCTAAGCAAGGGCTAAGGCAGAAACATGCAATACACCACCAACTCTGCTATTTCGATCCATGGACAGCTGTTTTGAGCTTAAGTATAAGCTCCACCATAAGCTCGAACTTGTACCGTACTAAGTGCGGTCGCTCGCTGGTATTCTAATGTTACATTAGCTACCAGTTTTTTTGGCTCTCTTTGCTTTATAAGAGGATTTATGCCTCCAACTCGACTACTTTCGTATTCCATGCTGATGAGAGCACAATACGCTCGAAACAACTGTCCATGGATCGAAATAGCCGAGTTGGCGGTGTATTGCATGTTTCTGCCTTAGCCCTTGCTTAGGGGCGGTTACTCACTGCTTTATACCTTGAGCTCTGCCTAAAAAATTTATGAGTTGTACCGTACTAAGTGCGGTTGCTCGCTGGTATTCTAATGTTACATCAGCTACCAGTTTTTTCTCTCTCGTTGATTTATAAGAGGATTTTTGCCTCCAACTCGACTACTTTCGTATTCACAGCACAATAAGCTCGAAACAGCTATTCATGGATTGAAACAGCCGAGTTGGCAGTGTATTGCAAATCTATCTTGAGTTTGAATTTATTTTACTACAATCTTGATTGCAAAAACAGATTTAATGCTAAATTCTTTTCAGTACGTAATTTTTCTGACTGAATTTTAGGCATGGTTATTTTTAGTGTGACTAATCTTTTTCGAAAAAGAAAGAATGAAATTTTTTTTAGGAATAATATAGTTTTCACAAAAATAATTAAAAATGCCTAATATTGAGTGAAATGTTGCAAAACATTTTAAAAAGCAATATAGCATGTATAGTTGAAATAGTCTATGGTGGTTTTTTAAATAAGAATAATGATCTTAGTTTGTTGGATTAAAAAAAAGCTGGATAGATGAGTTTTTACTGTATTAACTTGTATTTGAATCGAAATTCTTTTTTTACATTGTTAAATGTGATTTTGTAATAGATTTTTATTTATTTAAAAATTGTATTGTATTTTTATCGTTAGTTTCTTTTGGGAAAATTCACAAAAACGAAGTAACTTTTCACAAATGTTCCTATTAGTTTTTAAAACGTTCCTTTTTAAGAATATAATGATTGTTGTTTTGAGGAAAGTAAGAAAGTTTTGAGTGTAATAAGGTGAGCTTCAAAAATTTCAATGTTGGAACATTTCCAACATGAATGTTGTGAGATTTAAAAATATTGTTAGCATTTTATGTTTTGTTATTTGAATGTGGGAAGTTTTGAGAATTTATCTTTCACAAATGCTGTGGATATTGTTTGTAAGAAAATGAATGGCTTTTTATATGTTATAGATTTGTGAGAAATGTTTTTGAAATGGAAAATTCCCAGAATGTTAACTTCATAGCCAGGGGAGAGAGATTGTATTTTTAGATTTTTAATGTTGAAAAGCGTATGTAATAACTTAACAAAATTTTAAAAACAATAATTTAAATCAAATATATCGAATTGGATATGAAGGGCCACTGGAAATTTAAGGCAAATTTTATTTACTTCCATGAAAAGAGAGTTAATGTAACTTTTGGTGGTCTATTATGTCAGAAAATGTAAAAAAAAAAATACATTAGCTGATGACTACAAGAAAAAACAAAACTTGTATTCTAAAAAAGCCTTGTTATAAATTGCAGCTTACCAGAATTACCATAGTAGAAGTGCTTTAAATCAATGTGCAATACTTTAGGTATAGTTTTCTTTTTGTCTGCCGATTTTACTGAAAGCAAATGCTGTGTGAATCAGTGTTGCATTTATTTGCTCAAATGTGTTGAACTGGATTTATAATTTAAATATCATTTAAGAGTGCAATTTGATTGAATTTTTATTCTTTTCTGGTCCCAAGAAAAAGTTGAAAAAAAAAAAAAAAGTGCCAATACGTTATATACAGTTGTTATATGCATCAAAAATAAAATTGTCTTTATCCATTAGCTGTTATAAGATTTTATTAATTATTACCAAGAAATAACTTTTACATATTTCTTCAAATCTTTTATTACAATTTTTTGATGAATTCTATTTTGTATACTCTTTAATAAATATTGCTGGGACAAATCACTTTTTTGTTATTGTGATTATTTGTCTGTTTAAATTGGTTGAGGGTTCAAATCAAACTATTTTGTTATATATATTGTTAAATTTAGTGTGCTATTGTATGTTGGTATAAGGTATGTTGCTTGCAATCTTTTTACTGCTTTATGGTTGACTTTTGTATTTTTTTTACTATACAAAATGTTATGCAATTTTTAAAATATTGGAATAAAAATTATACAAATACAAGTTTCTAATTTCTTAAAATTGTGGACGTTTAATGAGAACCTGTTGGAAATTAAATATTAAGTTTAACACATTTCAAATGTGTTTAAAGTTAAATTTTATTATTTTTATTGGCCTGAATTTTTCCATGGAACAAAATTAATAGCCAGTCTGGATAGCACTGAGCTATTTCTATTATTTATTTCTAGGTCAAATAAATTAAAATATGAAGCCTCAGTGATGCATTCTTCTGGTGAGGTCAAAAAAAAAAAAAATCTGCTTGTTTGATTTTAAAATGTACGGTAAAAGATATGAAGTGGCGTCAAGCTATCTGGATTGGCCAAACAATTCACTGAATGATTAATTGAAGGGCTTGTAGATGAAGGGGCTATGTTACATTTTAAAAAATGAACACCCTGAACAATGGTAAGCAAATAAAACTTGGTACATCAAAAAGTAGATATCAATAGACCAATTTCACACACACTATTTGACAAAACCAAAGAACAAAAAAGCTTTGAACTTTAATTACTCGCAATTTCTGTTTTGACACATAACCCACTCATCTCCCAAGCCCTTCAATTGTAAAGTATTACAATGATTAATTAATATTAAAATACATCCACAGTTCATATCAATAAAATGCTGAAGTGTATAACACAAGATTTGAATTTATTTCTCATTGTCGCATGGTAACAGTTAAATGTGAACACTCTGCCATTAAAAATTTCAGAATTTATGATTTGATTACAGCACACGTGGTTTTTAATATTCACTTGACTTTTTAATGGAGCAGTTAAATATAATTCAAAATTCTGTAAAAAAATTTCGATATGCGATGGAAATGTTGTACATTAAAATATATTCAACAAGTCGGAGAAAACATTTTATTCAGTATCAAAAACAAATTCTTCAGTTCATAAAATTACAGTAATAACTTGGATGTAAATGCAAGTGAAAATATCGTAGAAAGTTAAACATCAAAACAATAATTTAAATAAAAAAATTCAATTTATAAGAGTAATTTTTGTAGTGTGATTAACTATTTTACTGGAAAATAGTTGGAATGAACATTATGAAAGTATCTGATTTAACTTAATATTATTCTTATGCTCTTGTGTATTTTCCCCATATGTGAAGCATGAAAACTGATGCAATAAAGAGCAAGCTCATAACCAGAACTGGAACAGGTCCTCTGAAATAGAAATATCACATGAGAAAAAAATAATTCAAGTGCTGGAAATTCTCTTTCCTGTATCACAAATTGAGCTTTACATATTCAGCTTTTTCATACTTGCTGAAAAATTCAAATTTTCTTTATTACCACTTAAATGAAGTTTTTCATGATTAAACTATCAAAACACTTAATTTTTTATGTTTAAAACTGGTATAAAAAAACTACTCATACTATATACATCGTTCTATCTCATCTGATACATTGACCAAAAAACAAAGGTTTGAAACACTTATCTTTAACATACATTACATACATTTTTAAATATATTTAAAAATTTATACGCATAGTATATTAACAGATGTTTTGTTTCTTAGTGGGTGCATGAATTAATTTGACAGTGCGTCCATGTAATAAATTTTATCAAGATAAACAAAACCAATAATAGCAATAATAATAAATCACAAAAAACTTTTTCTTTTGTCACACAGAAAAATATAACAATAAAAAGCAATAACTTTTATTTTCTACTGAATTATACAAATCATTCATTTAATTATCAGATAGAGGAAGTGACCCAAATACAGGATACTTGCTGAAAATAAGGGAAGCAGATAGTTACAAAAATAGTACCCAATGAAAGTACAAGAACAGGCAAAATAGTTTTAACTGTTGACTCATTTGCTTTGGTGAGAGCTGTTTTAGTAGAAAATCCTACTTTTGAAGAACTGAAAACTTTTCAAAGCACATAAACTGAAGCTCTCCCTCTAAAAGTTACATAGTAGAAAATTGCTGCTACCTGTCAACAAAGAATTGTCAATTATAAATTAAATTAATGCCTTAATTGGTTTTAATAAGGCATAAGAGACCAGGGAAGACTTGTTCTTTCTCTTTTAATCTAAAAAAAAAAAAAAAAACCCAAGAGATTGAAGCTAGATAACATGTTGATAACTATCATGACGGTTTGCAAGTAATATCGAAGCTTTCGAGACGCCTGCATACATTCAGTTATAGTGCACCACGAGTACTTTCAGAGTTTAACTTTTCCTTATACGATTTGTTCAAGGGTGAAGAGGGCCACATCAAGAGTTTCCGCTACGGTTGCATTTTTCGAAAAATACTTGCTTTTTTACTCCAATGTAATAACAAAAAACAATGCACGATCTGAGAGAGAAAGCAAGCATGGTGATATCTAACTAACTCTCATTATAAATTGTAGCCAACATGTATAAGAAGCTTTAAAATTCAACAACATAATGTGTTAATGGGCAGAAAATCCCCCCAATAAATGCATTATTAACAATTTTTAAACAACTTGTGTTCTTTTAATGTGAATTACAATTCTAAATTTTTCACTTTAAATTAAAAGAAAAAACTCACCTACTATGAATTTCTTTCAAGATGTCAAGGCTGAATTTTGAATTAAGCTTTCAACGGGAGATGAAATACATAGAGGGAGTTAGAAAGATATTAAACAGATTCACTATTTATTAACCTTTAGCTTTTCCTAAAGCCTTTCCTCCAATTTTAACTTTTTTGCTAAAAAACTTTGAAACTCAACTTAAACCCTGGCCACATCACTCATAAACGGCGGATAAAATATTAAAGTTTTTGAGTAAACAATTCATGATTTTTATTATTAATTAGGAGATAAACCATTTTTATACAAGTATCCCATATTTGGACCACCTCTTGAAAAAGCATGATTTTACCTTATTTTGTAATCATTGTTTTAGAACACTTAAAACTTGTATTCTGCTTTTTGGACCCTAAGATCATCTTCATGAATGTTTTTAAGAGTTATATCCTGTGAAATAACTATTTTCTTAGGTGTAATTATTATAATTTTTGCGATACATTGTGGTTTGAACACCGACAAACGCAAAACAATAATTTGGTTTGGAAAAAACCATGTTTTCAAAACACATTGATGTTGTACTCCCCTTAATTTGTCTAATGAGCTACGACAGCTTCTAAAAATAGCTTTTACTAGTTGTACACATTTTCCAAGTGCTACAAAGATATTAATTTTCTGTATACAAAATAATCATTTAAGAATAAAGGCTCTCAGTAATGACCAATAGACTTCAATGCCCTCCACCCCTCCAAACGCTTTCATTTTAGATTTATCACAAAAAATTTATGAAAGTAAAACCTAGGTGAAGATATACTCGGTATTTGAAAAATAGAACTTATATATACATAGAATACGATAGAATAGAATAGAATACGATAATCAAAATTGTAATAGCGATGAAAAGTCAGAATTTGGAAAAGATACTGTTCTGCATTGAAATATAGTTAGTTTGAAGAGTAAAAAGAAATAAAACACTCACAATAATTATATTCACAGTTTAGTTAGGGGTTATTATCAGCAGTGAATTGGTACCAGTATGTCGTTCTGGTACTGCCTTTCTGAAGAAAAAAAAAAACATTTATCCTCCTAAAATTGGTCACGATTCAGAATTTAATTACATCTTACTGCTGTTCTGGTCCTGGAATTTTACAAATTCATCCCTGGTTACTATAATATTTATAAGCCTATGGGCAGCATGAAGCTAAATTTGACTCTAATATAAATATAAGAATTTTAGTCTTACACTTTAATTCCTGGTGAATCATCAGTATAAAACCTCCACATTCCTCCACTGTTTGCTCCTGTGGTTCTAGTTCTCGCACTTGCAGTTGTACTTCCAGTTTTCCTTAAAAATAAATAAAAATAAATCAAATACTATTAAGCTAACAAGAGCAAGACTGAAACACATATTAATGATTAAATATTTTCACACATAACTGCAAACCACTTCTTGCTCTTAAATGTGAGTAGCTTTTTTTTTTTTTTTTTGCAACTTCAAATGCCAACAAAAACTTCAGAATTCATTTAAAAAGATGAAAATTCGTTAAAAATAAGTACAACTTTTAATGCACAAGGACTATTTCTTGTTTTAACTATAAAAAGTAAATTTAGTATGCATATAAAGAAAAGGTGGTGGCTCCACAGAGGGCAGAGGGAACCATGGCCTCCTCCGAGAGATTTTCAAAAATGAGAGCTTGGGCTTGATTATTGAAAATTCTATTAACGGTACCACTAGTATTTAGATAGGAACAGTTTTAAAATATATTATGTTCAGCTGATCAAAATAATTTTTCAAACTCAACATTAATTTTCTAAATTTACATATATATATATATATATATATATACTTTCAAAACTAATGTTTAATTTGAGTATTCACACAATAAATACAGCTAGATGGTATGTTAGCTTAGTAAGCACAACACTAATACTATTTTTTCTGTATGACCAGACCCATTTTGCTTACCCCCTTTTCCCCCATAAGTTTTTTGTTTAACTTAGCCTGGTTTGTTTCAGGTCTGTTCACAATTTTCTGTCATCCATTTACAATAATAAGCAATCTTTGTTATTCGTTTGGGAGCCAAGCCAAGTTTTAAAATTTTCAGTATCCAATTTTATTTTGTTTTTAAACACTGCATCATTGTTTTATTTGGAACAATTACTTTTTGTCTTACTTGATTTCAAAGTAAATACGTAAATAATTTTTTTTCTCAATTTACTATCAGGATGCAATACACATTGCTTCGACACATAAGAATTTGTAAAATTTAAATTGAAATGAGTACCAAAATTAACAAAAATTCGATTCCTCTTTGGGATCATTGTTAAACACTTCATAAGCAAATACTTCAGTTCTTTGAAAAAAGCATAATAATTTCTGCATTATGGTGCCATAAATGCTCACCCCCAAGAGCAATTATGCGCCATTGCAAATGCTATGGAGTAGCCCCGTTCACATGAGACTTTTTGACCTCGCATTTCCCCGCTCCACTCTCGAAAAAAACCGGTTGGAAAATTCCCCGTTCACAAGTACAAAGTGGTTGTACCACAGAAAGTGGATTTTTACCCAAAATCCTTTGCGAATTGTTTACAATCTGCACATACGTGTTTTTTTAGAGTAATAGCTCACGATTTAATACTGCAAAAGTATTTCTTTTCGTGAGCCGCAATTTTCGCAAAAATGAAAATGAAGGTGATTTCTCAAATTTTATCTGAACAGAAATAATTAAAAATAAAATAAAATAACTTAAAATAAATAAATAAAAGAAACGAAATGAATAAATAGATAAATAAGAATGACTAAAGTACTTCTCGAGGCTATGTTTTCGCCATTACGACATGCTCGCCAAATTCGCGAAAATGAAAGCCTCGTGCAAATAAATGCTTTTAGTCTTTATTAAAAGTTAAAAGGATGTAATTAGCAGGGACCTGTTTACCTCGCATGCCGATTAGGACCGGGGCCCAATCTTCCTAAGGAACCCCGAATATTTTACAAAATTATGCAAAGAATCAATATATTTAAAATAATAATAAATTATTTATTAAAAGTAGGAAACCTCTTTCGAAACTTTATTAGTATTTGTCTTATTTGGTTGGTTTATACGAGAAGAATGGTCTATGGTGGAAAGGATTTTTGAGTTCTTGTTCTTAGAGTTTTTCTGGTATTTGGGACGGGGGGGGGGGGACACTCACCTAACTAAAATCTCTACCTTTTAAAATCTGCGATAGCGAACTCAGCCATTGGTCATCTCAAAAAATATTTTAATAATTAATTGTAATAATTACAGAGAAAGTAGTGGTGCCCATAGCTATGGAGAATTAGGAGGTATATACTACACCATTGGAATTTTTAGGAAGGATATTTAAAATGATTTTGTTGCATTATTGGTAGATCATGTATTTGGGGGTTTTCCATAATATTTCCTAGGGGCTTGTGCATCACTGCACTCTTTGGCAGGTTAGCACCCCTAATGTGCAATAGAGAACACTCGGCCAACTTGAAAATCAGAAATAGAGGACTGCTGTTGACTCTTTTGTTAGTTAAATGTTCCAGAAATTTATTCTAAAAATAATAGCTAATGCAGGAGGGCTGGGGAGGTGGGGGGGGGGGGCATGGCGCAGACTACATCACTGAAATTTTAGAAAAGAAAAAAGGTCTTACTCTCATTACTGCGCTTTTATTCCGAGTGGGGAGAGGGGTTAGCAAAAGTACTAAGGGGGGGGGGGGAGAGGGCCACCACTTTTAGAGGGGTTGGGCCATCTTTTACTAAAGTTTCTGCTTTCTAAGATCTGCAATGGAGATTATCCATCAATCAGTCACTCATTGCATACTCAGGCAGATATTCCAGTAACTTGTTTCAATAATAGTAAGCAATGATGCCAACAGGAGGGGGGGGGGAGCCATCGGCTAAATTGCAGATGGAGAGGGGCACTATTGCTCTTGGTGACTAAGTACCCTCACTAAATTTTCCACATTCTATGATACTCCAGCGGCTTTATCAATCAATAAATAAATATTCCAGCATTATATTCTACTAATTTAGCTAATTATAAAAGGATAAGTAGGATATGAAATAATTAAATACAGCAGTGTCAAGCAGAAGGAACCAAAAACAGTCGAAACCTGATGTCCAGTACGGCAAAAGTAAACAAACTCTTTTCGACCCCGCTTTGATTCCAGTTGAGGGCAGGAGGAGAAAAGTTCCGCTTTAACTCCACAAAAACCCGGAATGCGGTTCAAAGTGGATTTTTTCCGGGGTAGAAACGCGCCATGTGAATGGGGTTAGTGACTCTCAAAATAAGACTTCACCAAAAAAGGTTCTAAAACCCCTTACAGCAACTTTAAAATTTTCACCCCCATCACCTTCCTCAAGGGCATCCCGACTAACAAGTACAGTTAAGACAAAGTTATAAAATAATTAATGTAAAGCAATCCTAATATTTTAAAAAGTTAGATCAAAATGATTCACAGAAAACAATATGTATGCAACTAAACTTAAATTAAAACAAATCGACTTTTTCAAAGAAACAAGAGTTTTTTTAGTCAATATACAACATAAAGAAAAAAAGAGGAGAAAATTACCTGCACCAAATGTAAATCATTCATACCATCCAGAAATTTTAAGATCTTTTTATGTATACTTCCAATGTGCTTATTAATACTCTATTACTTAATGTTTTTGAAGCTAAATTTTGACATCAAATGACAATGATCGACTTTTCTTTTGCCCTTTACTATCTTATTAGAGAGAAAAAAAAAAAGAATTTAAATGATAGTTAATATCTAAGAAATATTAAAAAAGCTATTTTTTGCAGCTAACGAAGAAAATACTTTTATTTTACTTTTATAAATACCGACTATTTGAAATTGGAAAAATAGCGAGAAAAATGTTGGTATCTGGAACTCCAAAGCGGGAATCACTAAATACAGGGCACTCGTGCGTGAAACTATTCTTGTTGTGTGTAATTTGATGAATAACTGAAGGCACATCAGTTCTTTAACTGTTACCCTTCATATATTAATTCTTTAAATTAAGGTTTATTTTAAGTATAAGTAGAATAATATTTTAACTCTGACACTTTTACTAGAAATATAGAAAACCAATAGATATATAGGTAAATAAAAATTTAATGCAGACCTTTGTTTTACAGTTGATCCTGAACCAGCTCTAGGAGCCATTGATTTGGGAGATCTACTACCCGCACCTACAGATGTTGCACTTGATGGAGCAGGCTAGATTAAAAAAAATTAAAACAAAAATTAAATGTACTAAAGTGGAATTAAAAAATATTTGTCAATACATGAGCTAATTTTCAGAAATGTTTTATTTGTGAATCCTAAGATGGAACAATCCAGATATGGAGGGAAGTTAAAAAATCAGTATAAATGCAAATAAAGTTAGAAAGCTTTCTCACAGTTACAAAACATATGCCCGAAGCCGAAAGAATTAGATTAGCAAACATATAAAGCTGAAGCATAAAAGAGAACAATTTAAAAAACTGAGCCACAGAGAACTTTTCTCAGCAGTTCATTAAAATTTTCTAAAATTACTATGCTTTTTCAGCATGCTCGAAAAAGAATTAATGGACCTAATTTGGCCAGGGGGAGGGGGGGGGGGGCAAAGAATGTTACTAAATGTAATTTTTTCCGTAAAACAGCAAAAGCCACGAAATGTGAAAAATCATAACCTTTCTAAAGCTGAGGGACAATTGACGCCCTCCCCCCTCCCCACTGACTAGCCACTTCATTGCTTTTTTAACAATTAGGTAATGCTAGTAGGTGATAGTGAAATGTTGTCAAGTCATGTGACATTTCTAAAGAGTTTTCTGGACTAATAGCGCACCTGCAAGCATGCCTATTCAGTAGTGCAGCTACAGAAGGAGACTTTTCTGACTTATCTTTTATTCAATTTAAAACTCGAAACAGACGAAAGCATGCAATTTTTTAAACTTTTTTTTTTTGCTATGAAATGTTAAAAATCAAGAAATATGCAAGGGTGATCATAATGATTAAATTGTAGATAAGTGTTGCAAGTGTAATTTTTTGTGTCATAACATATTTTTTAACATTTGAATAAGAATGGTTCCACTTTTTTGAACACAACACTACATTATTTTAGTTACTTAATTACTTTTACTTAAAGTGCACCTGATACACGTCAAACTGCAATGCAAAACTTAGCCACGAAAATTATATTTTGCTTCAAATAATGACAAAAAAATCTATTTTTCAGGAATGGTTTTTGCTGTCTTTTTTTTAAATTCAACCGGCGTCAAAAATTTGTCTCCACCTTGCTTCAGGAGGTGCTCAGTATTGCTTTAACATTTCCCAAGAAATAGAAATCGGATCAAATTTACTAATAAAACAAAATTGTATGATAATATAAATCCACACTTATGGCGCTAATATTGAAACATTAGTATAGCGAAAGAGAATGATTTTTCGCAACGAGGAAGTTATTGACGTGAAGAGGCATTTTGTTTTTGTTATCTGAAATGACAATTTGCAATTGAAAATAAAATCTTATGAATTATGTCTTACCATTTTACTTGTGATCAAATTTTCAACCACTGTAAATAAAAGACGTGGCTTCAGCAGACAGTTTTCATGTGGATGTGGAAAATTGATTTGTGTCAATGACGTTTCAAAAATGGAAGTAGAAGTCTTTACCACAAATATATTTTTTAACATCTAAAATAGTATTTTAGAATGTCTCAAAGGTAAATTATGAGAAGCGAAATTCAATGAATATTATTTTACTGAAATTATTATTATTTTGTGTTCAAGACTTCAGTTTGAAGAAAAGAAAACTATTAATACAATTCAACTTAACTTAAATGTAACCCCTCCCATCTCCCGTAGTTCCGAATTCTGCTGAAGTTTTTTGGATGTCAACAAGGCTTTTAAGTGTGCTATTTTAAAACATTTCGTAAAAGTGCTTCCCGAAGCAAGGTATATGTAGGGATTGCATTCATAACTGATTTTCAGTCTCTTATTTGAATTCTTGTGGATGAAGAGATACTTTTTTGTTTGGCTGAATAATTTTGTTTGAATAAGCGGTTTCTATGTCGGTCAAATTTAGAAACATGTTTATATATGGACATTTAAAAGAGTTACTAAGAAACTGATTAGTTTTTTCAGCTAATAGCAGCTTTTTCTTTTGTTTCTTTGAGAAAACAGTATGCTGCATTTTCTGCCTTTGCGTTTCTTTTTATTTTAATAATAGCTGCAATTTAACATTAAAAAATTAAGAAACCTTGAATTGTGAAAAATACATTTTTTTAGTAAATTTATCAAATATATCCTAATAATATGAAGATTACCCTAAACTGCGCCGCTGTTTCAACTTTTGCAATGTATTAAGTACTCTAATCATAGCATGTTTAATTTTGGTTTTTAATAATGCTAGATTTGTTCAATTTTTTTCACAAGATGTGATGATTCTCGCCATTGTGTATGCTTTTTTTTATATGTGAATGAATGTGTACATATTTTGCATTTTTTTTTCTGCTTTCATATTCAGCTTTAAAGGGGAGGGGGGGGGGGTCTTACTATATTTTATATTGCAGAAGAGTTAGGGCACTAATCCACCTTTTTGCTTTGCATATTTTGTTTCATAAGAAAGATTAAATGACCACTGCTATTTTCTACTATAAGTTTTGTAGCATATTTCTCATCTCGGATTTTCATAAAAATGTTAAATTCATTTACCTTTTTTTCCAATTTTTTTTAACAGAACCTTGTAAAATGGAACATTGCCCCAAGGTACATTGGTCTGCTTTTTGCAACCAACTTCTGTTACAATTTTAGTGATAATTTTTTACGATGTTTTATGAGTAACTTATTTTCTTTTGAGTTTAGAATGAAAAATAAATTCTATGGTTTCTATAACAATTTAACTTAATTTTAATAGATAAAACATCCTTAATTAAAAGTAATAATAAGTACTTTACTTACCATTGGTAAACAATTACTTTTTAAAAACCAAATGGGAAATCTAAATACTTAATATTTATAAGAAAAGTAACATATATTCAATTTAAGAAAATGCGTTTGTTGTCAATTTATTCAAAGTTGTGTTATCAGCATTTCCTGGGGATTTTTTTTTCTTCATTGAGTCGCAGGAAACAAATCTCGTAATGCAATTTGTTGGGACTTGTATTCCCAAAAGGCTTAGATAAGCCAAGCCACTGCAAATTCATCTATTTTTAAAGGCACTTTTCTTACATATGTGCTTGTTGCTTTAAAGTGCTTGTGCTTGTTGCTTTAAAGTTGTTAATTTTGCCATTGCATGCTGATAAACTTCTTCTGTTGATTGACTTCTTCTCCTTTTATGACAGAATGATTATTTTTGTTATAATCAGCACAACTTAGATTTTGATTGATTTCCTTGTTGCTGTCGCTAGAATTTGGATGATAAAATTTGGATGGACAATGGTCTATTTGTATATATATCTTCTTATAGAATTACTTTCTGATAAAAATTTAAAAATGAATTTAGGACACTAATTTTTAAAAGTTTAAGGCAACCCAAGAAAGAGTAAATTTTTTTAAATAAAGTGAAAAATAGTGAAATATTTTTTCAAAACTGTAATTTATGGTTTTGCATTTTTCAGACCAGTGATATCCCCCCACCTGTTTTTTTATTTGTAAAACTAAATATATTTTTTTAAAGAGGATTTCAACCAGTTCCTATCTGAAACTTTATTTTTGTATCATCATTTTTCTAGATTTCTTTTTAATAGTGGATAGAGAGAATTTTGAACTTGTTTAATTATTTTTGTGTAAATTGGTTTTCTATATAGGGCTGCTTTGAAATGTCTTTCCTTGCTGCAAAGTTGTTGGGCAAAGAAGTAAAAGAATTGGATGAAAATGATATTGATGACTTACTTGCTTCTCTTACTGAAGAGGAACTTGAACAATTAAGTAATGAAGTGGACCCAGATGTAAGTTGAGCAATTTCTTCATTATTAATTGCTTATAATTTGTTTTGTTTTCATGTAACATGCAGATCTTGGTTGATAAAACTGTATGTCAAACTTCATTTTGAATTCCTCACCATGAGAGCAACAACTAGTCCACAACACCAATGTTTGTTGCCATTTAAAAATGTTATTACTTTGTTTTTGTTTGTAAACAATCTTGCTATTGATATTAAATCTCATAAAAATTTACAAAACAAGCCCTGTGGTAGAATTTTTTGCAGCTTTCTGTGACAAAGTTTCTAGAACCAATTTCTTTCTGGAACACTAGAATATTTTTCAATAATAAGTATATATGCAACCTTCTTACAGTAGCAAAAGCTGTTTATATTTATAAAAATTTTAACATTAGTACTACCCAAGTAGCACAAACCGTTGGGGAATGGTTGGCCAACGGTTTTACTGCACGGTCGGCCAACAATACGAAATGGCCGCTTTGGCGACCATTCACCAACAGTGGAAGCCCGACGATGGGCCAACGATGGCCCAACCACAGAGTGCCGACGGTCTTCCCAACCGTCGAAAAATTTTTTTTTTTTCGTTCCTTTTTTCCCCCCATGAAAAATACTCGGTGCAGCAATCCCAAACCGCTCTCAACAGGATTGACGCTTTGCTCCCGCTCGGGGTTTGAACCCCGGACCGTTTGATTACGAGCTCCGCGCCATATGATCACGCTACAATTCCACGGCAATGGAAGCGCCTGTAAGCATTTTGTACGTTTACGATTTCAGTGGAATTGATGTTTTTCATTTTGCATTTTTCGATAAGCCATTTTAAATCAGAATGAAGAATAAAAAATGGAATATTGACGATTTTTTAACTATATGTCGAAAATTATAATTATGAAGAAGAAAGTATATTATTTCTGCTTTTTTAGACACAGAAATTGACGTCTGCACAAAGTGTCATCGCGAATCTTTCTTCGATGAATAATAACAATATTTCAAGTAATATTTGAAAATGCAAAGATAGCGTTATTTATTTTTAACTTACATACTGAAACAGTTTTAAATACTCTTTGTCGAGATTTATAATATAATACTTGGAGTTTAGTATTTTTCATCTTACAACAGAAATAAACTTTCATAGTTAGAACAAATTATCTTTATCAAATGATAAATAACTGATCTTTTTATTGAATCTATTTTGAAGGTTTTCACGAAATCGGCGAAACATGTTTCTTAAAAATGGGAAAACTAAAAATATTTTCCAGCAAGCAAAAACCAAATTGGTGTAAATCTGCTGATTAAAGAAAAGAAATGTAAAAATCATCCAGAAAATGTGTAATTATTATTATTTTACTGTAAAAAAATATATTTTCTAAAACTTTGCAGTAAAGCATGAAAAATGCAATGAAGCATTGTAGAAAACTTTTAATTTAAATTTATTTACAATCTGGAAAAATTAGAAAATACTTTCAGCAAAGTTTTGCCGGTTTCCCAACGTAGGCCCAATTGAATTATTCTTAGTAGGGCCAACTGATTTCAAATTTGGATAGGCCATCAAAAATTTTCATGGTTGGCCCAACTGTTTGCAGAAACGGTTGGGCCATCGTTCGCTTACTGTTGGTCGGCAACCAACCATTCCCCAACCATCACTTCCGTGGGAAATGGTTGGCCAACCATTCCCCAACCGTTTGTGCTACATGGGTATAGATTCATGGTTTTTTTTTCTGGTGGCTGTTATATATTTTTTTTTCTTGGCCTTTTTTTCCCTCCCAATCACAAAAATCTTTCTACACACTGTCTACTTGAATCTGCGACAATATCGCCGTGTCGGCAGCTTTCTGCCACAGGGAAAAAAAGTAATCAAATTTGTCATACTGTAAGATGTTGATTAATATGATCGTAAGAGAATATGTTATCTCTTTGACTTCATTCCCATTGCTTGTTTTTATAACTTTTATGAAAACTTCTATCTCAAAACCTCCATATCTCGAATTTTTCTTTCACCCCATTAAATTCCAGATAGACTTGTTCAACTGTATAGTTATTGATTGTGATGCATTTTTTTTTCAATTATTGTTTTCATTTAAAAATAAAGCTTCACTTTGTATCTTCTGAAAATTACCAGTAGATTTGAATTATGCAAAATTACCGATCTCATGTATGAATAATGTTTCTTACTTTTAAACTTAATAATCCGCTAAATCAATACTTTTCGTTAAATACCTTTTCAGGATTCTTTGCTTCCTCCTTCTCAAAGATGCAAGGATCAGACGAAAAAAGCCCCTACGGGACCTTTGAATCGGAAAAAGTTATTGGAGTATTTAGAAAGAACTGCTAAAGAACAAGAAGATTGGCCAGAAGCTAAGCCTTATGAGCCGGGTTTAAAAAGAGGTATTAGAAAGCTAGAGCCTGTAAAAAAAGATTGTCATTTTAGTGCATCTATTATAGTATGCAAGTACTTTTGTAAAGTAACTATACACCTGTATATTATTTTAAATATAATTGCATGACAGAAGAATAGGACTTTTATTCCTTTCTTTTTTCATAAGCGTCATTTTGTTTTAATTTAAAACAGAATCTTCTGTTTGATAAAACAAATTTGTCTGTTGCTATAATTTTCTTGCAGATAATTAGCAAAAAAAAAAAAAAAGCTTGCAATTTAGAATTTGTCTTATTTCTTATAATTCACGGAGGAAAATAAAGAATGTAAATCAATTTAAAGGGTCTCAGTTAAAAATGAAAGCTAAGGGATGTTAAACATCATTCAGGGGATATTTCAATGAAATTTGCTCGATTAGTAGAACTGCACTGCATGTAGTTTGCCTCAACCTTGCCTTAAAGGGGTTAACTTACTGCTTATTTATTGCAAGGCTTTTGTCAACATTTTGCAAGTTGACCCCCCCATCCTCCATTCCTTACAGGCACTCGGTGGTGTGCCAAACTAATTTTAGCTACCAGTTTGAAGATGATCTCTGTTTCAATGAGAAGATAACTGCCTCCAGCTCAGTTATTGACTATTCCAGACTGATAAGTCTATAACAAGGACTAAACTGCAATCTTTAGATGTTATAATCAGGTTGTCAGCCCCAAAACAGAATACTTTGTGATGTTCTGCCACGTAAAATCATTTTACTAAAATTGTTTTGCAAGTACTTTAAGCACTGTACCAGTACACGTAGAAACATGACCGTTTTCAAAAACCGTGATCCTCAAATTAAAACGGTTTCATATGGGACTATGAAAGAAGTATTTGTTCAATACTCAGTCTTACTGCAGAACAATGCCTGATTAAAATTGCAACCACAGTTTTTGACAGAAAATGTAAAATCCTTTACTATGTCTGCTCCTTCAAACATCAAAGAGCTCTGTATGCTTTGATACCGGATTAGAAGCAATGTTTTCACTCAGAATAACAGCATATGGCCAATAATGAGACCAAGTCTCAGAAGCAGGACGCTTAAGGGGCATAAAACAAGTAGTCAAACATAATTTTCTGAAAAGATCTTTTTAAACATGTAGTTTTGTGCAAATTCTGCAGATTTTGTCCAACTTGAAGTAAATTTTAAGTTACTGCAAATATCGCAAAAAAAAATAGACTTTTTGATTTTCTGTTTAATAAGCATAACTTGCAGAAATTTAATTTTTTTTCTAATTTGAAGAAATCTGCAGAAATTGTTCTGAATTTCTGCAAAATTGTATCTTTAGTTAGAAAACTGCCTTTTCTGCAGAAATTCTAGATTTCTGCAGAAAACTTTCATAATTTTCCCTCACATTTGAACAGAATTGTTCTGCAGCTAAATATCTGTTCTGCAGCGTACATTCCAAATTTAGCAGTATTCTGCTTTGGGGGTTGTCAGTATATTGCATGTATTGTCATACGTGTCAGATATACATACAACTAAAATGTTTTATTTTCCTTATATATTTTAGCTGTATGTATATAGCTTAATGTAATATATATTGTGTAAGTACCTTTTGTCTTCTCATGAATAATTTCTACATGATTGGCCCCCACTTCCTTCTTGTACCAGTTGAGGAAATGAGAGAAATAGACCCAAGCATCTTATTTTTTACCCGCAGAAAAATTAACTAGGAAGAGTGCCAAAAAATAAATTTCATTCTAACTGTAAATAATGGTTCTTCCGTGTAAAATTCAGGGTGGGATGATGGAATTCTTGCCAAAGTTTTTTATCCATGCCTTGATAGTAGTCCAGATTAGCTCAAGTAAATTTATTAAGTTTAGTAGTGTGTAATGAGTGTAATATATTTATGTAGTTTTGTGGTGAAATAAAAGCCAGACATAGAATGCAAAATTTAAGAATGTGGTGCACTCAACTCACGATAACTCAGACTTTATAACTTAAATGTTTCTTTACTTTGAAGCTTTTATTGGGTTCAAAACCCTTGGAGAGAAGAAAAGGTTGCAGTAGTTTCCCATAACTTGAACTGCTAATAACTCAAAGGTTTTAGCCAGTCTGTTGCGACTTATCTTTCAAGTGTCGACTGTAATATGAAAATGGCTAAAATCTCGAAAATTTATGCTTCGTTCCATGTATAAAGCTTGGAGAGATGTATGTTGCACTGAAAAATTTAAATTTTGGTTCTTATGGACTTATATCCTTGTACATTGCTTGCAGTCTGGCATTTGGTGCTTCAGCCCAATTGCAGATTTTTTCATATATCTAGAGCTCAAACATTCTCTACTTAGTAGATAAATATTTTGGTCTTTTGACTATTTCATGAATCTCCAATGGCTGACAAGATCTGGGTTCAACAGTTGTAATATTTACTGCTTTTAATGTACCTTCTTCTTCATTTTCGGAAATTTGTTAATCTTCTAGTTTTGGTGCATTAACTTTATATATTTTTTACTATATTTTACTACATTCCTTACTATATATATATATATAATCCAATTTTTTACATGATAAGATATGTTAAGCTAAGAATTGTTAAAACCAGCTGCAAGACACATGTAAGTTTGTATGCAGGCACTTGTCATATGAGACAAAAAAAAAAAAAAAGTTAAAAATATCTATATATCTAACAGCATAACAAATGCACAAATCTGCAAAATTATTGCAGACATTAGTCTGCAATTTTTTGCATTTTAAAGTTTTTGTTACAACATTGATTCTACTTTTATGTACGTTTTAGCAAAGGTATTTGTTTCTACAAAACAGTTCTACTGTCTCATTGTACAAATTAATAACACATGCTTTTGTAACAAACTTTTTTGTGATCTTTATCTCTTTGTGAAATACTTAGTACAGTCGAACCTCCATATATTGAAGTAGCAAATTGTCGGAAAAAAATTCGATATATAGAAATTTCGATATATAGAAAGGACCTCAGTTTTTTGAAAATTACTCCGGAAACATTGAAATTAAAGCAAAATTTCACACATGAAACTCCATTACTAATATATACGCTAATCATATTTGATGAAAGTTAAGAATTAAAAATGAACTAATATGAAAAATTTAACGAATATTATACATACTTATTGAAAAACAGTAATCCAAAGAGTAGTTGCAATGATCACATTCTTTTAAAAAAACTGCGAATATCTTGCTGAACAGCCTGTTTTACAGAAAGTTCATCAAAAAAATGTTCATATTTATTCAGTCCACTAAACACTCTATCAGGAACATTTTCCGCGAATTGCAGCCCCCGACGTATTGTTTCAAATGCACGTTTTTGAACGTTTTCTTTTCGGTTCAATGTTTTGATATGATTTCATCACAGCATCTCGGTTTTTTATGATCGTTGATAGTATGCTTGCAGGAATACCAAATTTTGAAGAAATGTCTTTCTTTTTCATACCACTATCTACGTCCTTTAACAAATCCACTTTATCTGCAACACTAAGGCATTTTTTTTTTGACATTGTAAATCGAGAGGGAAAACAAAATCAAATTGAATTGGCACAGCACTAGTTAAAACAATTTTCGCTGAAACTAATCACGGAGAGAGAGGAATCACCACCAAACAAAAGGGGTAGATAGAAACTGGTTTTGCTACAGGACAGGTTGCATCCAAAATTCGAAAACGACGGGGGAGGGGATAATCCGGGAATTCCAGAATGGACAAATAACGTGTTTGTCCACTCCAGGGGTCCACACTTTATCTATAGCTGACAGTGGGGTTTGCAGTGACCTTTTCTGACCTTCCCTTTTCTCCTGACTTTCATCTTTCGTGAGGTAAAATGTCTAAAAGCGGAATAAAATCTCCAATTACGCTTCCAAAAAAATTCGATATATGGAGATTTTTTCGATATATAGAAACAGTTTTTCTATGTAATGAACATGTGAATTTGCTAGAAGTTTGATATATGGAAAATTTCGATATATGGAGGTTCGACTGTATGTAATTTTGCAAACAATTTAAAGTTCAAAATGAAATTAGAAATTTACAATTGTAAGGCTTTTGAAGTACATTTAAACCTCAAGTTATTAACGTGAATTGGTTAGAGTTAGCCACACCTATTTTTTCTTTCATACGAAATGTTCTGAATAAGAGTTTAACACTGAGAATTCTTTTATTTAACTCTTGTTAGTATGAGGCTGTTGATTTCGTGATCATTGTGTATTACTCCTGGAATATAACCATGCAATTTTACGTCATATTTTACTGAACAGATAGTAATTTCTTAAGTTTTTCTACTCAACAGCACGTTCTACTGAATAGCTTTTGTTTCTAATCTTCATTATGACATAACTTGCTTCTCTACCATGAATTGCACTTATTGAATCAGAACTGTTTCAAAAGAGAATATGTGTGTTTTTAGTATCGTAATTATTTTCAGTTCTTTTCCATAAAAAAATAAGTTTCATTTTGAAATAGTTATTCTAATTGATTGAAACTTTTAATTCTTGAAACTTGACAGTAAAAAAGTCATAAACCCGATCTTTAATTGCTAAAAAATATTCTGCTTTTGTTTCAGCATATGTTTTTGTTATTATGGCACATAATAATAATTATGTGGTATTTCTTATTTGTCCGTAATAAGTAGTGTTTTGGAATAAAACTAATACATTTCTCAATGTTTTAAGCTGTTTTCCTAGTCAAATGTGTGATTAATGAACTAACATTGTGATTTTACTGTAACGTTTTAAATTTATTTAGATAAGTTTTTATTTAATCTTAAAATAAAATCTATAAAAATATTTTTTGCCATAAAAGTGTTTAAAATCAACAGTGGATTATTGTTCATCCATTTCTTCATCATTATTCATCCATCCAATTTTAAGGGAAAATTTGGAAACCTAAACATGTACCAAAGCCTGAAGTTGAAGAAATGGGAATTGAACTTGATATAGATGATGAATATGTGGAAGCATTGAATACTGCGGAAGAAGCAGAGCTGGTTGATCTAGCAGGTTGGTTTCTTTTATTCATGGTACACTTTTCTCCTAGATAGTTGTAATAGTTTATAATATTTTTAAACTTTAAAGAGTGGAAGATAGATATTAATAGTTTTTTCAATCATAAAAATACCATCAATATAGAAGTCAGGCTTGGAGTTGATTACAAGAAAATGTAATCGATTATGATTACGAACATGAAAAATCGTAGATTACGATTACAGTAACAATTAGATTATGTAAAAAAGGTAATCGATTACGATTATTATGTGTCGATAATGATTTCGATGACAGGATTACACCTTTGAGAGGAATATATATATATATGCAGAGGAGGATCCAGAAATGTTTGTTGGGTGGGGGGGGGGGTCAAGTTTCAGTGCACCTTATTAGTTAAGTGGAAGAAAAATGAAGCATGTACAATTTAAACCTTCTTTTAAGTATCATGCAATATTTCACAGCAAGTAATATTTTTTATTATATTATATTAATTTAACCATTTATTTATGTTGGTAAAGAGTTACAATTGCTAAAAATATAAATTGGTGATTTATAAATTGTCTACATGTAATCCACATTGGAATTTTAAAATTCTTAAAAATAAAATTCTCAAGTAAAATTTATCATTTTTTAAATATAAAAAATGTTTTTAAAATCTATAAATACACAACTTTTTTGTTTATATATTTATTTATTAAAAATAATATGAGCATTAAAATATAAAGTATAAACTAAGATTAAACTATATGTGGAAGTATTTTGGAAACAAAGTCAGATTACACGATTATAGGGATAAATTATGATTATTAAAAGAAAGATACAATTACGATTACATAAGAAATACTTGCTTAAAATTACGATTACACGATTGCAAGTGTCCCGTTGTCAAATTATGATTATGATTAGAAAAAATGTAATCGATTACGCGGATTACGATCACGTAATCGGCGATTACTCCAAGCCTGATAGAAGTATTATAAAAAGCTTATAAGTGTTTGAAAAAATATATGTATTGAAGATATAAATGAAGCCATTCATGGATGGCTTAAAAAAAATTTATAGTATGGTTAGTAAGGGTAAGTGGGCCCCCTTTTTAGAACAGTTTGCTTTTAAAGCCTTATACAATAGCTTTAAAGCAAAAAAATTTTTAACTTGTTGACTTATTTTATCTTGGACATTATTAATAAACACAAGTTCAGCATTATTTCCTAAAAAAATGCTTTAAATGTTTTTAACTATTGTATTCTTTAAAAAATGACGTGGGTGGCTCACTTACCCCTAGGAAGGGGTAAGTGGGCCACCCCTGGTTTATTTATATTTAAAGCGAGCATATCTAAAAAAGGGGTTTGCATGTCCTACCTGATAAAGTATGTAATATTTTAGTAGGAAATACTTTTTTGTAAATGCATCCATTAACGAGATATCTACTTACATTTAAATGTGTATGACAGAAAATTATAAAACAGAATACAAAACAATTGTCTGTGAAATTCATTAAAAGCCATTAGCTATATCTTTTGCTTTTACATATAAATTAGTGTTGAACAAACATATAAGTGCCGATTAAGATCAATTTTGGTCAAGTAATAAAAAATATATAGGTTGAAAAAAAATGGAAACACTTAATGGGCAGCGTCTGTTTGAAGTTTGTTGAGGGAGAGACATCATTTCATCCTCGGTTATAATTCTAATATCACTTACATCAAACCAATAAAAGTGTAGCTATTTCTATTCTTTCTATTAAATGTAGCAGCATTTTTTTCATTTGTATCATATTGTAAAGTTAGAACTTCATAATACTTTATATTTTTCTTTTATGCAAATTTCCCAAATACATAGTTACTAGCTTTTGCAGTTTTTGTAGCTAAAGAATCAATACCTTCTAGGTCTGTATCATTATCTTTCATTTCATCTTAGAAATTGCTTCATCAGAACTTCTTTTCATTTTGAAATCATTATTATGAGAAGGCCCACTTACACCATAGTGAGGGGGCCCACTTATCCTAACTGAGAAAAACCAAGGAGTAAGTGAGACCCCTCCCCTTAATCGCTTATTAATAATACTTTGTATAAACATTCTTATTGCAATGTGTACTTTAGGTTAAACTCTACAAAAAAACTTGATGAACATAGGAAAAATAATAAAAATTAACATTGAAGCACTTCTTTGCAAAATGTTGCCCGAACTTTTTTTTTTGAAAATTTTTTTGACATAAATTATATGATCCAAAAAAAAAAGTTCCATGAAACTCGAATACAGTCGACGCTCGATATAACGACCGTCTCCGTCCTACAGAAAACGGTCTTTATAACGAGTGGTCGCTATAAGAGGTAGAATATAGAGTATATTGGGATACAGTTGGGGGTTTTCTCACCGGTCGTTGTATTAGGATGGTCTTTATAACGTGTGGTCGTTATAACGAGCGTCGACTGTATATGCAAAACCAATCATTGTGATGAAATATAGCATGATCAATACAAAAAAGTACAAAAACCATATGCACATTTCAGTTTTAAGGGGGGTAGCTCACTTACCTGAACCTACCCTATTTAATAATTTTAATTAGATTTTACATAGAGCCTGTAACCATTCTAGGGCCCAAGTAGCCAAATGTTCTTTATGACCTATTTGGGGCTTTTAAGCTGGTGGTTCGATTCTGCCTCTTGCCAAAATGTAACTTCCTTCAATATATTGTATATTCTTTTCTGTATGTGCATGAAATGTCCTACATTGTCTATATTAAAAAAAAAAAAAAAACTAGATCAGCAGCAAAAGCACATTAGGTTATGATGCATAGGCTTTAGTAGCTCTTAAAATGTATGGGCAACTATTCAGTAGTTTATTTTTTGCGGTTCTGCTACCTGTTAAAATTGAACCTGTTGCAATTCGTCAAATTTGTTTCCTTTCAAAGCTTATCCTTTGAAGTTTTCTTCTGGCAAAGATTGCATGATAGTAAAATTTTATGATGGGGGTCATGATAGTTTCATCAGAGTTAGTCAAAAATTTCTAACTTTTGGTGAAATTGTAAATTATTGTGAAAGAAAGGGTAGCTTGTTTTTTCTAATTTGTATCACCAATAACAAATATTCTATAACTACCAAAGAATTTGTAAGTTGGAGAATTCTATGAAAGTAGCATTCTGGGCTGATTTTTATTGCAAACCTTCATCAGATTTTTAAGTTGAAAAAGTTTTAAACCTCTTGAAAAGCTTTTTTAAAAAATTTCTTTTAATATTTATTATTTTTGTTAATGCATCAGGGGTTGCATTCTTAGGCTTTCCATGCTTATGGATTACTAGTGCAATTCATTGGTTTTTAACTAGTTTTGATTGTAATTATTGTCTGGTGTAAATTTAACACCCCTCAAAAAAGTTGGTCTATATCACGCACGACTATACTATGTTCACCAGGTTTTACAAATTTTTGGTTTTTCTTAATTTTAAACATTTAAGATAATCGACAAATTTTACCTAAACATTGAAAAAATATATTCAGACATGGTAGTTATTCAAAAAAAAGTTTTCATAAACAAAACAATTGAATTAAACTTGAATTTTTATTTGAACATCATGGTGTTTTAAAATGAATGAAAGTAAAAATTTCAAATTGAGTTTGTTAATTTTTGTGGCTGTGTAAAGTTACAATAGACTTAATCTGTTTACATTTATGTCAGTTAAAATAGCATATTATTTAATTACTAAATGATGTCTTTCAGCTATATTGGGCCTACATAGCATGTTAAATCAAGATCAATTTCACTCCTCGATATTAAACAAAGGGCAAAAAATTGGAGACAGATTTGAAAGTAAGTTATTTCCTGAAGTGTAAAATTAGTTTCATTTTTATTAATTACATTTTCCTTTAATTTTACTGATGTTATGGATTGTCATGATTTGTCAGCACTTTTTCTAGTTTAAAATAAAACAACTTTAGTATTTAATTATTGGAGGGTAACGTTTGAAATTTGTTGTGATATTTATGTACTTTTCAGCCAATAGTGGTATGTTACATATTACCAAACTTTGTTTTGGGGCCTAATGCCTACACTATAGACAGAAACAGTTGTGTTGCATACATGGTTGAGCCTATTGTGAATTTAAACTGTTAGTTAACTATGGTATTTATTAAATAATTACTTTAAAATTGCGAGAATAATGTAGTGTGAATGTTGTTAACTCGTTTCAATTTTTTTAAAAACAAGTTTTTAAAATGTCTTTAAAAACAAGTGTATTACTGGTTTTAAAGTTGATGAAATAAAGAATGTTTATTAGGGTATTGGAACGAAAGTAAGTTCAAATATATTGCTACGATCGATTGAAATAGGCTCGAGATACACATGTTGATCTTGATCGATGGTTTGCCAACTGCTGCTTCAAGATGTTAAACCACATTTAACAGACTTGAAAATCTTATGATTTGAAATTCACATTTTCATCAGTACACAAATATGAAATCCTTGTACTTGATTGTAAATTACCTTTTGATTTCCCCCCCTCCTCAACCAAATTTAATTTAAATTAGTGCATAATGCAAAATAAATTTTACATTAGCTTTCCTTTTCCATGTTTCCCATGTTACCCAGAAAATATTTAAATGATAATGTAAAGGTATCTAAAGTTTGTTCTGATACATGAAATTCATCTCTTAATGAGATTAATAATCAAGGTCCTATTTTTTTAATCTTAAATTTTATATTAGATTGTGTCATGAAAGTTACTTTCTTCAGAAATAGCTTTTCTGAAAATAATATATTCTCTAAAGGTTTCAAGCATTTGTACTTTTTATTTATTTTTTTCAACATTTCACACAACATGAACATAGACAGTTGTATGGAAAATTTATTGTCAAATTAGTGTATTTGTTCTGATATTTGATTTTCCTTTGAGTCGAATAAGTGAAGCCATTTGTTTTTATAATTTTTTATCTACGAATCAATGTTTAAAATGTTACATTTACATCATACCTTTTACACAATTATGCATTATAAAAAGATTTTTAGAAAAAAATAACTTTTGAAAATTATTTTGAAGGTGTTGTCCATGCTACGAAGCCTAAGGTTTTGCCTTTAGAGCCTGACAATGATACCGATGTTGAGAAAACCCTCAAACAAGTAGAAAATAATGAGGCATCTTTGAAGAAATTGAATTGGAATAATATTAAGGTAAAGCATGTTAAAATGTATTTAATGAATATTTCTAAGTACATTTATGCTGTTTTATAAAATTGATTTTTGCAAATATGTGGACATTTATTTTGCGTTATATTTTTGACAACTGTCTTGAAACTTGCAGAGCTTAAAGCTGCTCTTTTTAATTTTGTTAGTAGTTAACCATGGTTTTATTATTAAATATTATCATTACATATTCTTATGAGCAAATATTTCTAAAGTATAAATAATTTGCCCTTCTGAAAAAATTGAAATAAATATTTTCTCTAATTAGTGAAATCAATACAACCCTAAATATGCTTGTAAGAGAATTATACCGAAACTTGAAAACGTGTGCTACTTTGAAAAATTATGTATAATGACATCTTGTAACTGAAGTAATGGGAAAAAAATATATTTTGCAAAACAGCTTTAAAAATTAATGTTATTTCTTTACTTCTATACTCTATCAACTACTAAACAGCAGATATCAATTCATGGTCGTAAGTGCTACTTTGTCATACAACAATATAATTCTGTTTGTACTCTTTCAATGTATTTTTTTGTTATGTTTGAAATCCAAACAAAGTGTTTGAAGTTCAAATTTGTTTACTTTTATTTACAAAAATCTATCACAGCTCACCTAATGGTGTAGACTGGTTTTTAGCCTACTTTCCCGTTAAAAATAAAAGAAAGACGAAAAAAGTATTAAAATTGGCTTAATGCATCTAAAAAATATCGCCAAGTCCAAAAAATATCGCCAAGTTAAAAAAAATATCGCCAAGTCCAAAAAATATCGCCAAGTTAAAAAAATAAAAAGGTAAAATGAATATCGAAAAATTAAAAATTTGAAAGTAGGGTATTGAGATGTGGAATTTGTGTGTCGGTCTGTCGGTCGGTCTGTCTGTCTGTCCCCCCCTAATAACTTTTGAATGAATATTCCGATTTGGACAAACTTTTTTTTGTTGGAAAGATCTCGGCGAGTACAGCTCATTCCCATATTTGATTTTTCGATTTGAACAATTTTTGGTTCAACTTTGAGCCGTTCAAACAACCTGTCCCGCGATGCTAACTTTTTAGTTAACAATCCGATTTGAACAAACTTTTTTTTGTTCGAAAGATCTTTTCAAGGATACTTCATTCCTGTATCTACATTTTCGATTTGAACAATTTTTCGTTCAACATTGAACCGTTCAAGCAACCTTTCCCCCTAATAACTTTTGAATGAACATTCCGATTTGAACAAACTTTTTTTTGTTGGATAGATCTCGGCGATTACAACTCATTCCCATACTTGATTTTTCGATTTGAACAATTTTGGTTCAACATTGAACCGTTCAAGCAACCTTTCCCCCCCTAATAACTTTTGAATGAACATTCCGATTTGAACAAACTTTTTTTTGTTGGAAAGATTTCGGCGAGTACAACTCATTCCCATATTTGATTTTTCGATTTGAACAATTTTTGGTTCAACTTTGAACCGTTCAAACAACCTGTCCCGCGATGCTAACTTTTGAGTGAACAGTCCGATTTCAACAAACTTTTTTTTGTTCGAAAGATCTTATCAAGGATACTTCATTCCCGTATTTACATTTCCGATTTGAACAATTTTTCGTTCAACATTGAACCGCTCAAGCAAGCTGTCACCCCTAATAATTTTTGAGTGAACAGTCCGATTTAAATAAACTTTTTTTTTGTTCGAAGGATCTCAGCAAGGATACTTCATTACAGTATTTAAATTTTCAATTTGAACATTTTTTCGTTCAACATTGAACCGTTCAAGCAACCTTTCCCCACCTAATAACTTCTGAGTGAACCATCCGAATGGAATAAACTTTTTTTTGTTTGAAAGATCTCGGAGAGGTTCATTCCCTTATTTCGCTTTTTGGTTTGAACCATTTTTCGTTCAGTATTGAACCGTTCAGAAAAAAATTTAACATTAGCGCCTACGGGGAATTTAAGTTGAATGTTGATCCTGGAACTTAAAGTCGGATTTCCTTCAAACTAACTTTGTAAAAAAATGGTTTTGATAAATAATGTTTGTAAAGTACTTTTCTGAATAATCTTCTGTGAGGACTCTGATTCCGACTCCGACTCCACAAACATGGCGGAAATGCAGGCTCAGAAAAAAATGACTGACTGTGCAGACGATTTTTTGTTTATTTATTCATTTGTGTTATTTTATTTATTACTATTATTTTTTTTTTTGGCAGACGATTTTTTTTTTTGTAACAAAAGTGTTTCATTCACGAGGGCATTTTATTCTTTATTTATATTTAACAACTGGCAACGGTTTAAAAGTGAAAATACGAACGAGTTTTTTTTTCCTTTCTTTGATAAAATGTGTTTTGATGTACTTTGTACTTATAATTTTTTTTTTTTTGAAAACGATTGAGGAATTTTTCTACGGAAGAACTGTAACAGTTACATTCTTTAAAAGGTGTGACAAAACTTCATTTATTCATTTATTTACTTTTTATGTCTCTATTTCATCTGATGAGAGGGGTATATTTTGCTTTTAGAAATCAGCTTTAAGTGCTAAAAAGGTATGTTTGACATAATGTTTAGTCTCAGATGATCAAGAGAATAATGATCAGATGCTAGAATGCCGATGTCGATGTACGGGAAAGTAGGCTCGTTTAGTTCTTGACAGAACTTCTTGTTTCTTTGGTGGCCAGTTGCTACTAACCCCAAAAACTTTGGTAGCCACTTCAAATTTTTAGTAGCCAAATATACGTGTATACTGAGCTCAAAATTGCCGCTAAACCACTGGTTCTAGACCAGTAAAACTCGCCTTGCACCACCATTAAAAAATAATCACTGGTCCGTGGGACCACTATTTTTTAACAATTAAAAAAAATGTGCTTAATTTTTTAGCATCTAATTTAATGCGAGCCACCAATGTTTTTGCACCATTATATATTCCTGTTAATTGATTTTCCAGATTTTGTTATAATTTCTAACCCCCTTACTGATATACAGTCGAGTCTTCATATAACGAACACTCTATTTAGCGAAGTTCTCTATATAACGAAGCATGTTCTGCGACACAGAAAGTTTCAGTAAAAAAACATGTAAATTTGTCTCCCTTTAACCCTTCACTGCACGATTTTTTATATTTTCATGAAAAAAATCATTTGTTACCTTTTAAATAGCCCTGAGTTCAGGAAAAATGAAGAAAAAAATTAATCTTAAAAATGTGCACCAAAAATGATGTTTTAATTGTTTGTTCTATATATGGCACAAAGCACATAGCATATGCTTTGTATACCGATAAGTGTAATAATCTACAATGTGTTTTGTGCCATAAGTGGTATAAACAAACTTTCCACTAAGTGTATTTAAACATTTTTAGAACGAAGGAAATAATGACTAAGCACACTTCTAACGGAAATGCAGACACTCTTTCTTTCAAAAGCAAGAACTGTAATACCTAGACTAGTGCAACTAACTAGTGCATAAAAATCACACTAAACTGTTATAGCAATGTTCCAGAAGGGGCACAAAGCTCAGTTTAACTGCATTTAAAAATCATAGGAATATATGAGGGTCTATTTGGTTTGTGCCAGATCTGGCACACCGTGCAGTAAAGGGTTAACGAATATCAAATGACCCAATTTCTCTATTGCGAAGTTTTTATGGGAGAAAGTGTCAATGTTCTGGAAGATAGAAGTCTTTCTTCTACTGCTTTTGTGAAGTCACTTGTGAAGAAGTTGCTCATAAACTTCTTCACACATGTGAAGAAGTTTATGAGCAATGTGTTTCCAAAGGATTCCAATACAATTTAATAGGTTAATAAATTAATTTAATTAGTTTTATTTCTTAATTCATTCACTGCATTACATTTATAACTTCTACATATGCACATTATTTATTTCTTGCTAAAATGCATTTATTCCAAAAATAGTATAGTGAGAATTAACCTAATGTTCTACTTACACATGTATAGTAGGGTGGAGCGAAAAACAAAAATTTTGGAATTTTATCCTGTAATACCCGGCAAAAGCTGTGCATGCGTAAGTACAAAACACATGTAAAATATTATCAAGTTTGAACAACTCCTTTAGGGTCCTACCAGGGCTTGAATTTCTCTAAAAATACGAAAAAATGCCATTTTTCAAAAAATTTTTGGAAAATATAAATAATCACCATTTTTGTTTTATAACCATTAAAATGCTTCCTTTTAACACTCTTTTCATGCATCTTGAAAATTATTTAAATTCTATTCAGTATTAAGTTTGTACATAAACCGTAAAGTTCCGTGAAATTAACCAAAAATTGACTTTTTTAACCATTTTTTGCACATAGCAATAATTCTTCTTTTGTCATCCAGATTCTATTTTTTTGCAATGAATGGGCAAAATGCAGCTTTTAGTTGTAAATGCAATTATATTTCGTTACATTAACAGCCCAGAACGCACCACAAGGAGGTAGCTGCATTTCGGGTGTCATTCTGCCTTTCCCATCCACCCAGCCACGTTGTTTACATATTTTCAACACATTTATACGGATGCAATTACTATCTGATGTTAAACAGGTTTCTCCTTTTGAATCAAAGTTTGAAGTTAGACTCATGACTCAGTTTTGGCATTGACGATTACGAGCATAAAGTTTTTCATTTAAATTCATATCTTGTCTCTTCCTTCAATAGCAATCTGTAACCAGTTTTGAACCCTTAAAACAGTCGGAGTGTAGAAGAGGTATACTTAATGAATCACTGATAAAGTGCAACTTGTTTTTGAAAAGTTAACTATTTAACGTTGCAAGAACTCGGTGGAAAGATACGAAAGCTTTAAAAAACGGATAAAAGTACTTGATGGACATTGTCAATCTGAGAGAGTGTCACGCCTGTGATTCATGACCTCTCAGATTTTCTCCCAAAAATTACCAAATGTTTATTATCTTATTGAAAGACCAAATCCAGAATGTTTTGCTCTAAAGTTGAGTTGTTTAGTTTTTATGGATCCCTAAAGATGAAGGTGCGGCATCAAAAATTAAGCGGATTTTCAAGACATGGAAGTTGCCGTGAGCCAAAACTCTTACCAGGAACTGTTTAACTCCAATTTTCTTTTTGTATATGGAATATAGAAGGTTGAAACTTTACAAAATGAATGTTAAATTTGTGGTAAGTTGTTGCCGTAAGGTCAGTGAAGGCCCTCAAAACAAGGCATTTTTGACGTTTTTTAGCGTTTTTGAGGTCCAAAAACAGCTTGTACATTTCAGTTGGCACGGCAAAAGTAGTGTCGTTTGAAAGACCAGTGTAAGCACTTTAAAATAATGTATAAATAACCGAGGAAAGTTCAACGTGCTTTTAGTTGCGTAAGGCCGAAATATGAAAAATGTCATATTTTACCGATATTCAAACGGTCATAACTTCCTCTGCCAACAACATATTGAAACATTTTTTTTGCCAATGTCATACTCTATTCTTTGTCTTAACAGAACAGTTGAGTCCTTTGAGGCGAAATGTGAAAAATATTTTTACAAAAAATGTACAGTTAAAAGTAAATTTTTTGTAAAAAATTTTTTCACATTTCGCCTCAAAGGACTCAACTGTTCTGTTAAGACAAAGAATAGAGTATGACATTGGCAAAAAAAATATTTCAATATGTTGTTGGCAGAGGAAGTTATGACCGTTTGAATATCGGTAAAATATGACATTTTTCATATTTCGGCCTTACGCAACTAAAAGCACGTTGAACTTTCCTCGGTTATTTATACATTATTTTAAAGTGCTTACACTGGTCTTTCAAACGACACTACTTTTGCCGTGCCAACTGAAATGTACAAGCTGTTTTTGGACCTCAAAAACGCTAAAAAACGTCAAAAATGCCTTGTTTTGAGGGCCTTCACTGACCTTACGGCAACAACTTACCACAAATTTAACATTCATTTTGTAAAGTTTCAACCTTCTATATTCCATATACAAAAAGAAAATTGGAGTTAAACAGTTCCTGGTAAGAGTTTTGGCTCACGGCAACTTCCATGTCTTGAAAATCCGCTTAATTTTTGATGCCGCACCTTCATCTTTAGGGATCCATAAAAACTAAACAACTCAACTTTAGAGCAAAACATTCTGGATTTGGTCTTTCAATAAGATAATAAACATTTGGTAATTTTTGGGAGAAAATCTGAGAGGTCATGAATCACCTCATAATGCTAGGCGTGACAGTTTCTCAGATTCTTGCTCTTAAAAATTACACATTCTATAAAAGTTTAAAACTATAAGAATAAATTGACTGGTCAACGCGTGTTCACTTTCCTCCCATTAATGATGTCAATTAAAAAATATCTCATAGTTTGAACTTTCAAAACTTAAAATTGGTTATAAAAGTTCTCATTTAGTTATCAAAGTGTTTTCTGATGTTGTATGCCTTTCCGTAATCCAACTCCTTTACGACTATCGTCCACTGGCATGGCCAATTACAAATTCTCAAAATTAACAAAGCAGGCATTTCTTCGAATCAGCGGATCCACGAAGAAGAGAAGATTCTCAATTAAATGAATTATAGATTGCGTAACTTTCATTATACATACAATTCCATATTTCACGGAAATGTTCCTTCTTTTTTTTCAATTTCTAATTTCTTGAACCATTATATTATTTAAAGGTATAACTGACGAGTATCTTCATCTCATTAGAAATTCATCTTGAAAATTAAAAGATTCATAACTCTGTTAGCTCTAATTAACAAACGCTAATGACTGAAAGGTCTCCGAGTTTTGATAGTGAGATCAGGGTCATTTTTTTCTTTCTGTATTACATTGTCAATGTCCATCAAGTAGTTTTACTCGTTTTTAAATCTGTTTTAAAGCTTCGATATCTTCCACCGAGTTCTTGCAACGTTAATAAGACAACTTTTCAAAAACGAGTTGTACTTTATCAGTGATTCAATAAGTATACTTCTTCTACACTCCGACTGTTTTAAGGGTTCAAAACTGGTAAGTGAAACACGGCAGATTGCTATTGAAGGAAGAGACTAGATATGAATTTAAATGAAAAACTGTATGCTCGCAATCGTCAATGTAAAAACTGAGTCATGAGTCAAACTTCAAAATTTGATTCAAAAGGAGAAACCTCCTTAACATCAGTTAGTAATTGCATCCGTATAAATGTGTTGAAAATATGTAAACAACGTGGCTGGGTGGATGGGAAAGGCAGAATGACACCCGAAATGCAGCTACCTCCTTGTAGTGCGTTCTGGGCTGTTAATGTAACGAAATATAATTGCATTTACAACTAAAAGCTGCATTTTGCCCATTTATTGCAAAAAAATAGAATCTGGATTACAAAAGAAGAATTATTGCTACGTGCAAAAAATGGTAAAAAAAGTCAATTTTTGGTTAATTTCACCGAACTTTACTGTTCATGTGCGAACTTAATACTGAATAGAATGTAAATAATTTTGAAGATGCATGAAAAGAGTGTTAAAAGGAAGCATTTTAATGGTTATAGAACAAAAATGGTGATTATTTATATTTTCAAAAAATTTCTGAAAATTGACATTTTTTCGTGTTTTTAGAGAAATTCAAGCCCTGGTAGGACCCTAAAGGAGTTGTTCAAACATGATAATATTTTACATGTGTTTTGTACTTACGCATGCACAGCTTTTGCCGGGTATTACAGGATAAAATTCCAAAATTTTTGTTTTTCGCTCCACCCTAATGTATAGCCCCTATTGAAAAATTAAGCATAGAAATTTACTATTTTCTTCATAGCGAAGTTTCTATATAACGAACCTTTTCAATGGTCCCTTGCGACTTCGTTATATGGAGACTCGACTGTATATATATGTATACATATATATATATATATATATATATACATACATATATATATATATATATAAGCCGCATCACCGTATACGCAGCACTTCGCTAAAATCGGGAGAAAAAAAATGTGTTTCATCAGATACGCCACACCAGCCTATAAGCTGCATAAAACGTAGTTAAAAAAAATTTCTGCAAGAATCTATGCTGCAGTACACTCTCTCGTTAAAAAACAATGACAAAGAATTAGTAACATTGATTTGAAAATAGTGTTTCAATATCATGGATAATTAAGACGTTGCAACATTTTGGCGATAACTGCAACTTATAGTAACCCTGTCTTACTCTCTGGTAGTCTCTACAGCAACCTTACTTCCTGTTCCCTCAGCAAGGGGCAGCGGGGGAGGGATTTTGTTGTTTTTCGTTTGGAGATGTTGGAGTTATTGTTGATGTTTTTTTTCCTTAATTTATTCCCCTTCCTTATCACTGGAGATTTTGATTTTTTATTTGTTTTTCCTTTGGATTCGTTTTTTGATATGTTGGTTATTGTTGATGGTTTTTTTTTTTTAATTTATTCCCCTTCGTTATCAGATCTAGGAAAATAAAATAACATCTGAATAAGCAAAAATGCTGTTACCCTTTTTTAAAATAGAACTGTTCAAGGGCGTGGCTTTAGATGTTGAACTCTAATTTGCTTTGTTTTAGGAAAAAATAAACATAGCATGTACTTTAAAAAAACAAGTAAAAAAGAAAAAAAAAAAACTTATGGCGTTTATGCTACAGGAGTTAAAATTCAGCTTAATACAAAATACGGTGTATGCAAGTGTTAAAAAATCTTTACCCAATGAAAATCAGCTCATGTCAAGACAGGTAGGGGAGAGTGGTAATGAATGGGCCATGGTGATGAATGGGCCACTAACAAAATATGAAAAAGTATTTGCATGAATTTTCTTTTGATGCCACCAATAGATGTAGCTATTTGTTCTACTAAACTCATCCAATTTTCATTCGTTTGCGCTGAGCCATTTTTAAACTAGAGTGGCATGGTCAAGAATCTGACTGAAAAGTAAGTTTTTCCCTTTTTAGTAAAACATTTCGTAGATAAAATGTACCAGGTATTTCATTGCATACATATGTATAAGCTAGTCTTTCCATATCTATAAACTAATCTTAAGATGTATTTTGATGTTATCTAAATTCAATGTACCCAAACAACCTACATGTATTCCAAAAGTATAGGTGGGGCTGAATGGGCCACTATGTCATGGTAATGAATGGGCCACCTAAATATTGTTTTTCTTCCTTTTCTTTGGATTTTCGCTTTAATATGAAACACAACTGACTGTCATAGATAGATTAAGATTACTGTCGTCAAAATAGGTTTGTAGTAACTTCTGTATATAATTTGCAGATCTAAAATATTATATTCCTATAGTACAATAGACCTCTGCGCAGTGCGTGGCTTGAAAAAGCCCCCCTCTCTCCTTCATATTATTTTCCTCACAGTACAATTTCATTTTCTTTCTTGGTAACTTAAGTTAGATATTTCTTATTCCCAATATCTAATAAATTAAAAAAAAATGAATTTTGGCAAGTTTGAAAATGAAGATTAAGTTTTTGAAAGTGATTTTTAATATTATTTTTGAAATATATAAATTTTGTTAAATCATAGTATGTATTATCTGTTACTTTTTTTATATATATTTGATGTTATTTATTTCTTACAATCTCATTATTTAGTCATTTTTCTGTTACAATTGGTATGCATCAGTTTTATTTTAATTGCATCAGTTTTGATGTTGATATAGTTTTAAATCAGTATGATTTTGTATCATCATGTCAAGTGCCACATTTATTTTGTCATATTCAGCAAATAAAAGATTAAATCCACATGTTTTCATTGAATTCATTTAGTGGCCAATTCATTACCTTCGATGGCTCATTCAACCCCATAGGTGGGGTTGAATGGGCCAAATTTCCAAATTTTTATTTTCTATTATAATTCATTATAGACAATGGTGCTAAATAATGGTGCCTAATAAAATAGGTGCTAATCCAACTTTTATGACTTTTTTAGATAGCCAGATAAGTAAAGTAACTAAAACACCAATTTAGAGTTAAAACAAAGTGTTAGAAAAAATTGCAAAAATTCAAAACCAAAAAGTGGCCCATTCATTACCACTCTCCCCTAAGTATTTTCTTGTACTAAATGATAATCTGCTTTCTTTAATGAAAATTGGGTTCGGGGATCGCGATCGGGTCTGCAGAAACGCACCCGTTTTTCCACGCCCCCGTGTATGAGCCACGTGCAGCTAGTTCCGCGCAACAAACGAAGGCGGTCAGCGAATTGGCGAGGAGAGGGGCAACCTTTCAACTTTTTTCCCTGGCCAATTAATGACGTCACGCCTTAGAGTGACTACTACAGCCGGGAAAACTGGTTTGAAGCACACAATGAAAGCCATAATTTTGGATATTGCAGTTTTTTTTTTCTTTGGTCAACCGGTGGCGATCGGCCCCGATATTTCTGGTCGCTATTGAAATTTATTGGTAGCCAGCTGGAGAGTGGCGACCGCTAGTCTGCACCTATAAGCTCACCTTATTGATTTCATTGTATCAAATCATTTTGTGATTTGTGTCTCCCTTTAAAAATTTAGAATGGATTTTTATGTAGTTTTGCTAGGTTATAGATATTTCATGTTTGAAAAAGATGGGACAGCTCATCAGTGATAAAACGTAGATATTGCATTTACCCTTATGAGTTTAATCAGTGATGTTCGAAAAAGCATCTATTTGTACACGTCGTAACTGTATACACTCATAGTTACCATTGACGAATTTTATCAAGGGAGTAAAAATTGTTTTGCAGTAACAGTGTTTATTAATGTTGGGGTTTTGAAACATGAAAGTTTGTGCCTTGGATAACTGTTTACACTTGCCCTCATTTTCTGGATAGTTTCCGGAACTATTTAAACTTCAATAGGTTAAGTAGGTGACTTTTTTTTAAATCGATTAAACTTAAATGCATGCATTTTAATGTTATTGTATGTATTGAATTTGTATAAATTTATTGTTTCATGCATTTTAATAGATATAGAAGTTGTATTTTTAAAGAAAATTGATTTTAAAATTTGATATTTTGAAAAATGATTACATTGATTACTGTTATGTGAAATATGGAGTTTGTCTATATGTTGGGAAGACATAACCTGGCAGCATTGTGAAGGTTATGCAAATTCTGATCACAGTATTACAACACTGTTAGATTAGGTTCGCCTAAACTAGAGTGTTTTGTATTGCATGTTTTGTGAAATATACATAGCACTTAATAATTGTAACATAATTAATGTAAGAGTAGAATTTAATGACAATCACACATTCCTTACATGATTATAAAACCTTTTTTTTCCCTTTTTTAGAATATATCAAGAGAAAAAATGAAAAGACTCTTTGAAGGGCTGAAAACTAATGCTCATTTGGAATTCCTGAGCTTAGCCAATGTTGATTTATATGATGCTACTGCAGAGGTATGCAAGCAGTAGAAGGTTTAAAATAATTTCAAAAAAATATCCTGACTCTTATATATTTCCTTGCAATTTTTGTGTGAAATTTTATATTTGTTGTGTGTGAAAGTTTTTAAAATATTTTTATTTATGAAATGTAGGTACTGGTGGAAGCATTAAAGCAGAATAAAACTTTGCTATCATTGAATGTTGAATCGAATTATCTTACTGGAAGTATGCTAAGAGATCTTATTGATGCACTTCTGACAAACCAAACTGTGTTGGAGTTCAGGGCTGCCAATCAAGTTAGTATAATAGTTTTAATCTTCATATAATCTTACTTTTACATTCTTTCGTGATTTTATCAACAAACTTATTTTAATTGTTATCTCCATGCTTTGTTGTAGCTAAGAAGCATCAGTTTATCAATGAAAATTTTTGAAAATAGTTCAAGAATAAAACTAAATATGATAAAATTTTTACAAAATATCTTATATCAGCAACAAAAGGCCACATGAAAACTGGAAAAGCCTAAAGCATAATTTATCTTCCCAAAAAATTAGCTACTAACCTTTTCTTTATGCCTTTTGAAATATTTTTAGCTCAAACTTTTGAAACAACTGTTTGATTTTTTATCAAAAGTGAGAGAGAGAGGAGGAAGACAAATGAATAGACATGCATGTAACTCATCATCCCACATAGCTTCATAATATTAAAAAAAGAAATAAATTAATTATAATAATAATAATAAAAAAAGCATTAACTCAATAAACACTAAAAAAGTTAATAAATATTTCTTTTGTTCAATTATTTTATTATTTACTTATTATCATGTACTATTTTGTGTTGCAGAAACTTTTTTTTTATTGTTAATAAACTCAGTCAGCATAGTTTCTTGTTCAAGGCAGATGTAAAATAGCTTTAATTGAAAATGATTCCCACCCACTCTCCCAACTAATAAGTAAAAACTGTGTTATAAATACTTTGTCAAGTCGCAAATTATGGCCATTTAATCTGTGCTTCCCTATCCCTGTTCATAGTTTGATTCAATCTCAGCGTCAAATGATCACACTGTACAGTATATCAATCAGTATATCTTTGCAATTGCGAGTGGAAAGACTGATATGGTTCACTATGTGAAGCATTTAAGCATAAAAAAAAGCATGACGCTGCATCCGTTTATAGCTAAAAAGTAAACTGAATAACTTTCTTGCATCCATGTCAATTAAAACTTTTGATTGTTGAAGGCTTTGAAAATGAACATTTGAACAATGTTAGGAGATGGAACATGATCTTGTTTTTATTTAGAGCAAAAAATAGCATTCCAACTATTTTGTTCCAGAAATAATGTAAAAAAAACTTTATAGACTTATTCTTCCATGATTTATTAATATAGATATGTTCTAGAAATACTGTTAATCATAATTAAGACTTAGTATCTATTTATTTGGTTTGTTTTGAAATAAAAATGTTACGGCGGCAAGTATTAAGTGCCCTTCTAATGTTGTTGCTTAAACAGCTAGGTTAATTTCATTGTTGCAAAATAATGCCAGATAAAATTTTACGAATTTTCCCTTGTGTTATCTGTTCTTTTGTGTGTGTGTGTGTTAAATTGTTTGAACTTTTAGAGAAAATGGTTGGCAGGTATATGCATACGTTATTTAAGTACCTTTTGTTGTTTTGCAGAGGATAAAAATGTTTTCAAGTATTAATTAGATGTCACAATTTCTGTTACTGTATATTAGGACTAGTTTTGAAAATCTTACAAGAAACAAATCACCACCCGTGTAATTGCTGATCCAAAAGTGTATGAGTTTAAGTCATTGATTCTCGCTAGAAGTAATTGCGATGACAGTTGCATGATTATTTAAAATTAGTGTATATAACAAAATTTTGTGTATTTTTAGTAACCGTTAAAAATATAAATATTTCAGAGTCCCGCCACTCTTGGGAACAAAATTGAAATGGACATAACAAAATTGATTGAAGAAAATAAAACCTTATTGAGGCTTGGCTTATCTTTTGATGTCCCAGATGCCCGTGTGAGGATTACTGATCATTTACAGAAGAACCAGGACCGCAGTAAATATTTTATATATTATTATTATTATTTTTTTTTCTTTTTGTAACTTGAATCTCAGAAAAGTAAAGTATTTTATATTTTGCTTGTTCGTTTGAAGTTGTATTTTTAAAATTATTAAATAACTCCGTGTACAAATTTTGTCAATTTAAATTAGATCCTTTTTTCCATATCAAACATATTTTTAAGATAGAAATTAAAAAAATTGTCCTTATTGAAAGATTTAAGGCTCTTACAATTCGTTTTGTTGTATTCCACAATTCATCCAAATATATTCAGGCTTGCTATTAGGAGTATTAAAATATTGAAGTAATACGAAGCAGAGGTCTCCATGGAAATGACAGGTAGGGCACTTATATTCAAAAAAAGAAAGAGCAACTTCAGTTTCTGAGTGCACTTACTTGGCTTTTCTAAAATTTCTTACATGCAAAGATGTTAATTTATGTTGTGATATTAGTTAAATTTCAATTTTCATAAGTGTCTTATATTTTTTTTCCTTTCTGAGTAAGTTTTGATTGAATATTGCTGTTTGCTTTTTATAATGTCCCATTTTGGGATGAGACTGTTTATGGAAGAAAATTGTCATTCAGCTATACGTTTCTATAAGTCCCCATACATTTTCACTGGGATTTAGATCATGACATTATACCAGTGAGATATTTGAGCAGTGGTGGATTGATCTGTAAGAAAAACAAGCACGTGCCTAGGGCACCACGAAAGTTGACAACACCAAACTGAATAAACAATTTGTAATTATTTTCAAAATTTAAGGAATTACCTTTGATTATATTGACTCTATAGTCTGTAACCTATCTTAAGTATAGGCAAGGCTACACTAGATAGCGTTTTATACAGGCTTCTTCATTTGATCAAAATCCTTGGGATAAAAACGGAGGTCCTTTTCCAGCGACATCTATCGAATTTTATGGTAACTAACATTTCTACAAATCAAATAATAAAAAACAAAATTAAAAGTTAATTTGTTGGCGACCATTTTACAATTTGGCATTCAATTCTATTTTAGTATATTTTAACGTTATTTAATAGCTCGTTCGATTTGTTGGTTTATTCTGCATTTTAACGGCTTATATTAATTAGTTAGCGAATTATTTTTCATTTTAATTGATTCTAATTATTAATTAACTATGAAACGACACTGGCACCGCAGAGCGATAAATGGCGATTTTGGAACGATAGTTCCATCAAAACTTTTGATGAGTTTAGATAATCAAATTAATTTATTTGGCGATTTTTTTACATTTTAATGGAAGTTCTCCGTAAAGCTTTTGAGAATATTTCAATAACCGATTTCTTTGGTAGTATGTACATTTCAGTTATAGGTACGTTTTTTAACTTGGCGATGTATTTTCTTTCCACCTAAGCGAAGACTAAAATTTTAAGCTTGCATCGTCTTCATGGTTGCTTCTTTTCTCTTATTTTGCATTTTAATTTTAATTTCAATGATAATAATGCCTCGATATACAGGGTGGCCACAGACCTGGAAAACAGGGAAAACCTGGAATTATCAGGGAATTTGAAAATTCTGGAAAAATCAGGGAATTATCAGGGAATTTGGGAACAAATCAGGGAAAATTAAATCCAGGGTGTCCGCGCATATGGAAAGTCATGGAAAGTCAGGGAAAGTCATGGATTTCAAATATGATCGAAATTGGTCATGGAAAGTCATGGATTTCAGCGAAAAATGTCCAAAAGTCATGGAAACTGACTGTTTATCATGGATTTTAGCGCTCCGGACCGATTGAAATTTTTCCCGCGATCTCGGAAGAACGAAAACACTTCCGCCATCATTCTACTTCGTTATTGGGTGCAATCTGATTTGTCAATTACAATTTCCAACAAGTTGGATTGTGTTGACCAATCAGATGAATTCTCAACGTTAAAACCGTGAGCGGCGAATTTTGTGTAACTGCGCATGTGCGCGGACTCCGTCATCTGATAAAATATGACCTTGAACGACGATGGTTTTTTCCCTGGCATAGGCAGATTTGCCTTTTACATTTGGTCTCCTCCCCCCCCCCTTCCCGCTTCATTTGATTCCTTTTTCTTTTAAAACTTGTTTGAATCTTTTTCTTTCGAGGAGTTTTATGCAAAAGAAAAACAAATTAAAAAACGATGTTGAATTTTAAAGAATCGTGTAGGTAGGGGGAGGGGGGGGGCAGGAACTCACGAGTTCCGTTTTGAAGTCAGATTTCGCCTCACTCATATCAGGATCTAAACTTTCAGTAAAATTTATGGACAGACAATTCATTGCTACATGAAAGTACGTTTGAGGACAAGCACGGTGGGGAGGAGGGTGTCGGTAGGAAAAGATCGTTTTTTGACCTCAAAAGCGAACGGACTTGTGTTACTGTGAAACGCAGTCGCTATGTTTGGTCATTTGCTTTGCGAGATAGAATATTAAGTGCATAATTTTCCAAAGACAAAGCAGAGTTCGTTTTTTTTTTTTTTAAGTCATGGAAAATAGTTCGCAAAAGTCATGGAAAGTCAGGGAAAATCATGGAATTGAAAAGTCCAGGTTGAGCAGATACCCTGTAAATCAGAGCTCAAGTCCATAATTTTTCAATACTGAAGTAGGGTGAGTTCTGGTAAGTGCGTCCGCGGGGTAAGTGCGTCCACTGGGAATTATATGAACACTGTCCCGAAATGGCTTCTGCAACACATCGACTATGTTAGATAACTGTCTAATGATAATTTCTATAGGTAGATGTCAGCCCTGGTTTCAATAGACGAAACACAATCAGAGAGAACTTAAATGTCTTCAAAGAAACTTGAAAGTAAAGATTGAGAAGGTTTTGTTTCAGTTTCTCTTGTAGTCATACCAAGCAATTGAAATCAAGAAATGCAAGTTGTTTCTTTTGAGTAATAGCTACTAATAACATTCATGGGGTATTTTGATCAAATACTCTAAATAAAATTTGTTTATATGACGGTATGCACTTTCACTTTCTTTAAAGTAAGGTGGGGGTAAGTGCGTACCATTATTGATGGGGCAAGTGCGTACCACTATCATGAGTCATTACGGAGCAAGTGCGTACCATTATGATGAAGCAAGTGTGTACCTGTACCATTACGTGGAAACTCCGACTCTGTAATTCACCTTTAATTTTTCTTATAACTCTCTTATAAGCAGATTATAAATCCGACGTCATTTCCATCAAGTATTTATATTTACATTGAATGCGGCATAAGATTTCAATTTTATTCATTACCTCTGAAATATATTGGCTTTTAGATATCAGTTAGTAAATTTTTAGCTGAAAATAGCGATCATAAGCTATACTTAATTTAAACCAGAATGACAAATGAAGCAATGAAATTAAGTGAAACACTAAATAAGGAACCAACTGATTCAAAAAACGATGGTGGAGTAATGAATAAATTATATTTCAGAAAATTAAGAACACCTTGTGAAAAACTATTTCAATGTGCAAGAAAAAAAAAGTACAAGTATCATATCATTATCAATTATTTTCCTTTTTTTTCTTTTTTGCTCTTTATTTTGTTTTTTCTTACTGCTGCTGATTCTAATAAGAAAAATATTTTAAAACCGTATTTATTCAAAAAAAAAAAAGAAAGAAAAAAAAAAAGAATTGTTCACTCAGGTCACCTAACGATCTACTATACAAATAGAATTAAAGAAAATCACAGGCGTACGCACTTACAACAACGCTATTGGACGCACATGTCTCAACTTACATTTAAGAAGGGGTAAGTGCGAACCCTGGCTTAAACACACACTGATTAATGTATTAAACCAAAATAAACTATGTAGATTATAATGATTATTACTAAATAAAAACAACTTACATTTACTCAATTGGTCTTATTAAAAGGACAGAGGAAGAATCACAGACACAACTCTCTCAATCTTAAAATCACAGTTGTCCGTAAGACACGTGGGACATCTCTGATTGCGTTTCATCCATGCAAGCAAGTGCTGATCTCTAGTATTAGGAATTATCCCAAGGCAATTACCTAACATATTTAATGCGTGCCAGAAGTTTTTTACTGCTCATATTCACATAATTTAAGGTGGACGCACTTACCCCGCTAGGTAGGGAAAGTGCGTACCTTAGAATAGGTGTCATAAACCAGGTCACAAAACCTATGCTTATGGTTTATTTGACGTATCATATGCTTGAAAATCTTAGTAAAGGATCTGGAAAGAAAACTGAAAAAAAATTATGATTGTACAAGATTTTTCAACAGAGCAGCATCCTTGAGAATATGGACTTTGAAAAAAAGGGTACTCACTTACCAGAACTCACCCTATAAAAAAGATTACATATTTGATTATTTAAGGATATTTTAGAGACTAACTAGGAAATTTTTCAAAACCATGATGAATTATTCGTAAACAGAGTCATAAAGTGTAACTGCTGGCAGTTTCAGGAGTATGGAGAGTTAAAGGGGATGGAAAGTTAGGGATATCTTCCCGGGAATGTTTTGAAAAAGCTGAAGTCTGGCTGATTTTAGTGACGCAAAACTAGTGGGGTATAAGTGGCTTTTTTTTTGACAAAATTACAAAACTGCAGCATTACAATCCCAAATTTAAGTAATCTTTGGGGAACTTAGGAGAAGAGTTTCGACTGTTGTAACTTAAAATTAAAAAAAAAAAAAATCTAAAGCGTTAAAAGGTAAATTTTAGACTACTTTGTATAACTGAAAGAGAGAGAGGAGTCAGAGACTTTCTGCCGAGAAATGTTTAAAACTAAAATAGGGGAGGGGTAAGACTTTTAGTTTTTAGTGATGTAAAAGTAAAGAGGGGGTTAGGGTCAGGGTTGCCAGATTTAAGAACTGTAAATACGGGACAGGCTCTTGGGGGGGGGGGGGATTGAGAAATGAAGTCTAAAGGTTGAATTTTTACAACCTTGACTTTAATATTAAACGTTTCTCACAAATATAAATGAAGAAAAGAATACACGATCATATGAATAAAAACTTCATTTTTTACCATTGCATAGTTATTTTTCGTCATGAATATTAGTGGGCAAAGGTTTCACACTAATTATTCAGAAAACTCGTATTTCCCTATTATTGACCCCCTATTCCCTAATGCATGGTCCGTCATTTCAAATTTTGCAGGAGGGGGAGGGGGCAAAAGGTAAATCATACCTAATTTCAATGTAAGTTGTACAAAAAAAAAAAAAGCAAAAGTCACGCTCACTTATATGTAAAGACATTAATTTCCCAAAACCACCCGTCCTGTCCCAAATGACGGGCTTGTTTTGGCGTGAAAGATATAATAGTCGCTTCACTAATATTTAGTATGTACTTTTTCAAAAAGCTAGACGTACCAATGGGGAAATTTGCATGCAAAATAATTTTAATGAGTCATTAAGAAAAATTTTGATTACAATTGAGTAGACATAGAATTAAACCTTACTACTTGAACTATAAGAAGTTAACCTAAAACAAATTAAAAAATCAATATTCAATATGTTTTGGGGAAAAACTACAGTTTTTCCAATGTTATAACATAATAATTATTCTTACATAATATCAGAAAATTCCTTTTTTAAAATCATATTTGCTACTGGATTTCACTGCTGCAATTATTCATTTCTAACTTTTAATGGTCTTAGGGTTTCCTTAAAGCTCACTGTAATTTATATTTCTGTAACTCATAGTAAAAATTATGTATCTTCATGTTTTTAAAACGCGTATTTATTTGCTATATGGAATAACATTTAGTTACATCTTTTAGTATAAAAGCGAAGCGAAGCAAATTTCGAAAGATTGAAATTGATTGATTCAAAAAAATCTAGTGACTAATAGTAGCTGAACACAAATATTTCTTTCATAATTGAAAACTTGAGAAGGTCATTTAATATAACAAGCATAAGGCTTAGTAAAATCACTCACAGGGAGATACACCACTTTTGCAAAGAACGTCTGTTGAATTGATTGTCACAATAATTTCTGCTCTAAATTAGGGGTGCACAACCTTTTTCAGTGAAGGGCCACAGACGTAACAAGAGTTTTACTGGAGGGCCGCATGCAAGCCCATCATCCCTCCCCCCCCCACACACACAAGCTTTGAGAAATGATCATGTTTTTTTATTATTTTTTCTTTTTTTCAAATATTTTACCATATAACTTGCATTGAGTACATATCCTTTGCCAGCTGGAAAATTGAAGAAATGATGGGCTTGGCAGCATGCATTACCGGTACTTTGCTGATAAATGTAAGAAAAATTTGCAATTGAAATACTGAATCTTTTCACTAAATAACTATTTGGGGAAAAATAATCACTTTATTACAGCACGAAACTGCAAAATATTGCATATATATATGATTCAGAGTAAAAAGGTAAACCTTTTTCAGGAAAGAAAATGTCTTAAGCTTCTGATGTTTAGTAGCCTTGCTTATGACAGCTTTTTAACCATCAAAGAATGAAAACTTTGCATGTTATGAAAAAGGAGTTGCATGAAATAATTTTACAATTTTGTGCTTTAATGATGTTGAACTATATCACTTATTAAAACTAAACAAATCAAACATTTTTTTTCAGCAATACAAAATCTGTATGCACAATTCTAGCAAAATAAGATCCAAAAAGTAATTTCGGCAAAACTGCAAACAGTGTAAAAAAAAAAAAACCTAAATCACAGTGCAAACATAAAATTCTACCATTACTGTCTAAAATTTTTTCGTGCGACCTCCGCCGTATCTGCGCACGCGCGAAGTCTCTTCGGACTTTCTCGAAATGGGGGGAAAAGCAACGAGGAAGTAGTAAGCGAACAAAAGCGGAAGGCATCGGGTAGTGCGCATCCTAAACCTATCTCCCCTTTTTCAGATGGAAGCATCCGTGGCTCCCAGGCGCACAATACGCAAACAGACAGTAGCTGGATAGTATATGAAGAGCAAAAAAAAAAAAAAACGATGAGTTAACAAAAAAGTTGTCATGATACTAAAAGTTAAACATTGTACAACAAAAAATTCTAGGAAATGCTATGAAATCAAAATTAGCAACTGGATGGCTGAGACTGAAATTTATCCACCAAATTAAAAAATGGGTTCATTGTTGATAGTTGAAATTCTCAACATGCTTGCATTTTCTTTAATATTGGTTAATCATGGAGATAAAGATTTTTAGAACTTCAAACGTCCCAATCATTAGAAACTTGATTTGATAAAATCAGAAGTCAGCAAGGCATAACTCTCTCTTTCAAGAGCTTCCTTTACAAAAACTAAAAATTCTTTTCATCTTTATGATTTTTAGATCGAAAAATATCCATTTGCCACTTAGTGAGAGCAAAAATTAAAAAATGGTGCTTAGAATTTTTTTTTTTTTTCATATTTATTTGAAAAATACATTCGTATTCCGGTTAAATATGATTTGTATGCAGCATTTCTGCAAAAATAAGAAGAAATATCGTAACCTAAAAGCCGATGCTAAAAGATTGCTGAAAAATTAGAGGTGGTCAGTAAAATAACGCTCTACACGTGGCATCGCAAAAACACATCAACCTATGCCAAAATTGCAATTCATTTTGTATATAAATGTCAAATAATTAGGATTTTTAGCTTTCAAGTTGGAAACATAGGCCCTTGAGCAATGAAACATTAAAAAATATATAATATTTTTTTAAATGGTGTATCTTTTCTTTTTTGGGCAATTTATTTTATTTATTTATTTAGTATTATTTTATTTTATTTATTTATTTATTTTTTGATCATAGTCGTTACTGTTACAATTATTAGGCTTACTAAATCAATGCCTAAAAAGGTCTACAGTGTACTGGTTTGTAATTGAGAATTGAAATTTTCAGGTCTACTCTTTTTCCCTACAAAGTCCTGAAATATTTCTTCAAATGAAGTTTAGAGCATTTTTATTTGGTGTGTGTAATTTCAAATCTTGTAAAGAAATCCTTCTTTTGCTTCCTACTTCCCCCTCTGAGTTTCATTTTCCAACACAAGAAATTAAATGCACTCGCGGGCCGCACAACGCTTCGCGGCGGGCCGCATTTGGCCCGCGGGCCGCAGGTTGTGCACCCCTACTCTAAATGAATAGAACACTAACATTACTTCAGAACAGAAAAATATTATAATTTAATCAATTTTCTTATCACTCTATTTCCCTTTTTTTGTTTTATTTCATTTCTTCCCGAAAATAATGTTTCGTTTTGTAAAATGCTGCTTCTAGCCAGACTACGGGACTTTAGCCGTCCCGTATCAAGGTTCTCCGGGGCGCGGGACTGTCCCTTGAAATCCGGGACGTCAGGCAACCCTGGTTAGGGTGCTTAGGAAAGAGGGAAATACTGAACATGGACATTTGGATCATCTTTTGTGAATTTATAGGAACTGGTTCGGAGGTACTCTGTTTCAGGCTATCTTTGGGTGAATTCAAAAAAGGAAAGGATATCTCTAAAAATTTTTTAAAACTGAAATTCTAAATCTTTTAAGGTGTTTTAGGCAATATTAAGATAAAAGGCAAAGAGGATTTTTATTGGAAAAATCCAAAACTAGAGTCTTAAAGATGTAATTATCAGCGATCTTAAATGAGCATAGGACTTTGGGACTATTCTGGAAACTTGAAGACATGACATTTTTTAGTGCTGTTCAATAAGTCAAACTGACTATGTAGCTTCATATTTTCTTAACAATTTAGCAGGGTGTTAATGATTTAAATCAATTGATTTAAATCAGAGATTTGAATCGCGATTTAAATCAATTGATTTTTTTAAGAAAATCATTGATTTAAATCACTTTTTATTTTAATACTTATAAAATTCTCTTGGACAATCCCCCAATTTCATAATTTTTGCCATTTTCCTTCAGAGCTTTGATTTCCATCTAATAAATTGAAGAGTAATCCAACTCATCCCCCCTTCATAGATGGCGGAAGGTTGCAGTCCAAATAATATGTATGCACAAATAGTGCTATTTGTTTTGTCTAATATGTGAAACTAGCGGTACCCGCTCGGCTTTGCCCGTGGTATAAAATTAAAAGTTCATTTGTAAAATAATTGATATAGCAGAAAACAATGATATATTTTAGTTATAATTCAACTATAATTCCTTCAAAGTATGATATAAAAATCTGATATGGACCCCACACTACTTAATTTTACGTGTAAATTGCTTAGTAGATGCCTTAAGTGCTAAAATAGTGCTTGGAGTGAGCAAGATAACAATTCAAACATTTGTATCCCTAGTTTGCTACGAAACAATGCAAAAAAATGTTTTACAATGATTAATCTCCTAAATATCGCCGATTTTAACATCATTCAGTGGATTTTTCGCAAAATATCGCCAATAGCGCCAAATTGAACCAAAAAAAAAAAATTTTTTTTCGCCAAATTGGCGTCAAACACTTGGCGACCAAAAGCTTGGCGACATATCGCCAAGTGGTCGCGCCAATTCATATCACTTTTGTCTGCATTGAAAACACTGATTTACCCCATAAAAGGGGTAAAACACCCCCTTGGGGACATTCGAATGCAACCCCAAGGAGAGATGCACAAAAATAAGCCAAAAGAGAAAATAAGAACAATTTTGTTGCTCACAGAAACCAACAGAAATCTTACCAAAGTTTAAAAGAAGAAGAAAGTTTTCTTTCCTAGCTTTAAAAACAAAACAATACATTTTCCGAAGTGAAACACTTTAAAAAGAACGATGCGATATCGCAATTGATACGATATTTGGTTAATCTGTGCATTAGGTACCCTTTTCTCGCTAAATGGGCGATAGGCGCACCAAGCGTGGTAACCCTGACTATTTTGCGTAGTTTCTCTCGGAGCTTTCAACTCCGCGAGACACGGAAAAACGCGCCAGTTGGTGACTTTTTGAAAACGCGCCAAGCATTGTCCCAAAGCACATTTTCACCGGGAAAAAGAATTGAAACAGAAAAATATTACGCCTCCTCTAAAAACTAGCTGTCGTGGCCGTCACGAAACTTTCTTCTATATCTGTCTTATGAATTCCGGTTACAAAATAAAATACGTACTCGCCCAAATAATTGGAGACAGCTCTAATTTCCCAATTATCGTAATAACCCTGCAAATGCAGAATCAATGAGCGAAATTGGAAATCATTGCAAAAGCCTTGTTTAGATTAATTGCAAACATTTTATTTCTCAGTAAAAAGAAATTGGCAACAGTTAAAAATTTCAAATCATTGAAAGTTTTCAGATGTTTTTATAATTAAATAGCGTGAAAGCGATTTTTTAATGAATTAATTTTTTGATTGTTGACTAAGCGCAAAAATCACCTCCCCCTCCCCCTGGGGCGATTGGCGCCAAAATTTAATCGATGCTTGCTTCCATATTGGGTTAGTGTTATTCCAAATTTCATTCAAATCGCAGCAATATTTCCCGAGATACAGTAGGTGCAATGACAAAATAAGCACTTTTGATTGCTCCACCCACCTTTGAGATATTGACACAAAAATTGAATCAGCACCTGTTCGCAATAGGGTCTACCTATGGACCAATTTTCGTTTGATTCCGCCGGTTACTTCCTGAGATATAGCAGTCACCCACGCGCAGGACACGTGCGATTGCTCCACCCCCCCTTCGAGATATAGACAAACAAATTGAATCAGCACCTGTACTCAGTAGGGTCTACCTATGGACCAATTTTCGTTTGATTCCGCCAGTTACTTCCTGAGATATAGCAATCACCCCCGCGCAGAACACGTGCGATTGCTCCACCCTTCTTCGAGATATTGACAAACAAATTGAATCAGCCCCTGTACTCAGTAGGGTCTACATATGGACCAATTTTTGTTTGGTTCCGCCGGTTACTTCCTGAGATATAGCAATCACCCCCGCTCAGAACACGTGCGATTGCTCCACCCCCCTTGGAGGAATTCGCTAAAAAAAGTCAGGTGCACCAGTTCACATGGTGGTACATGTGTGCAAAAATTTTTGTTCGATTTCATGCAGTAGTTTTGCTCTAGCGCGGCCACAAAAACTGGTCACACACATACAGACTCACACACAGACAGACACACACACACACACAGACAGACATTTTCTAAAAATGGTCGAAATGGACTCAGCGCACCTCAAAACGTGCAAATCCGTCAAAATTCGACATTCGAAAATTTTCACGAAACCAATACTTTCTTCTATATATTAGATATAGAAGAAAGTAAAAATATACTACAAAATACTACTGTTTCCAAACGTTGCCAAAATCAATATTGCTGAAATGCGAAATCAATGAAAATGAAAAAAAAAAAAAAAATCCGCCAAATCTTTTAATTAAGTCATTAATATATTGGAAACAGGGTTGCCAGAAAAATACTACGCTCCGTATTTGGGCCGAAAAAATACTACCGTAGTATCAAAAATACTACAACTGGCAACGCTGGAAAAAGAACGAAACAAAAATAAGTATGGACACGTAACCATGGTAACAACATGAAAAGTTGATTTCCGTTGATAAAATAATTCATTTCATCTCTATTTTCAAACAAACTTTATTCTCGGCTTATCCATTTTAGAATCGTTTGGCTTGCTTTACTGAAGGTAAGCCTTGAATTTCGAGATTCTAAAAACAAATATTACAGCTCTCCTGATAATCGTAGAAACTTCGAAAAAACTTCATTTTATGCAGAAAATTTCAAGCTTTTGAATGACATAAGACTTGAAAATGTGTATGAAATACTTCTTCCCTATTTTATCGAATTTCCGCTAAGAATTCGAATAGAAAAAGAACGAAATGGAATTTTCAAAAAATCGCTTCAAGGTGCAAAACTACATGCTACAAACTAATTTTGTGCCAAGTGGCATGAAAATCGACCGAACGGTTTTGGTGCTACGCGCTTAACAGACAGAAAGAAAGAAGGAAAGACAAACCCACCTTCAGCTTTATTATTAGTAGAGAAGAGATAAAGAAATACATGCAGCTGCAGGGCAGTTGTTGCTAAGAGTGAATTGAGGGGGGAGGGGCATGATAAGGTGTGTGTGATATACTTTCAGTAAAATTAAAAACAAAAACAACCACCCAAAATGTATTTTAAGTTTGGTTTGTTAGATATTAAGTAACAAAATACTGTCAGGTACCTATTTGAAGTAGAACAAAACCGTAAATGACTCCTAAAATTTTTAAAAAGTCAACTGCGAGCCCTGTACATATTTTACCAGGAAAAACCGTTATCAGCTGGTTAAAAAAACCATCATCAGTTGATATTAAAAGTGATTAGAATCATGTATTTGCATTGAATACGATTTTACAACATAATTTTTTGGTGAAGCTTTAAAGGTGGTTTTGTATTTTTAAAAACTTAAAGGTAAGTCGTTCATAAATGTAAATCAATTAATAATTGAAGTTTCTAATTTAAAAAAAAAATAAAAAAATCCGATTTAAATAAAAAAATCTGATTTAAATAAAAAAAATCCGATTTTTTTTTTTGATTTTTTAAAAAAATCATTGCTTTTTTTATACCCTGCAATTTAGCAGTCTCAAATGCCTACCTAGTTATTGTTGCTCGTTTTTTTTACATATAGTGCCTGAAGTAGTTTATACAGCCAGATATATCCAAGGAAGAACAGAAGTTAAGCTTCAAGAAAGAGCATGAGAAACGAAAAAAGAGAAATCAGGGAAAATTTTAGTTATTCAGGGAAAAATCAGGGAATAGTCAGGGAAAAAGATTTTGTTCTTCCTGTGGCCACCCTGATATATTTATTAAACTTATATTATGTTACATGCTAATGGAGCTTTTGAAGTTGATTTGGCGAGTTTTTTAATAAGAATTCTCACGTTATTTCGCAGCTTTTTTTCAGTTGGCCCATTATTTTACTTTCAAGTATTAAATGTATGTGTGAAATTAGAAGCAAAAAAGGGAAGATTTCGGTGATTGGAAGTCTAGTTATCTTTCACTATTGGCGTTAAATTTTTGTGTCCTATTTATGAGCGAGGGAAATACTTCCTTTGTAAAAAAAAATAAAGAGCAACAAAATAAAGTAATTATCGCCAAAAATTTGGCAACCACAACAGATTCCCAATTATCGAAATATTATCAATGTGTGAAATTTAACATAAAAAGAACATTACCTTTTAATGTTGTGTAAATGAAAACAAAATTTTACAGTTGGTCGTCGTAATATTGTAGTTTTGTTTATTTTTTTCGTTCTTGTATTGCTCTTTAGTACCAAACGATCATATATGCTCATTTCGTTTTTACTAAAGAAATTAATATGTTTTGTTGTCAATCGTCTTTCCGTTGAACACCATCGCTTCATTAGTGTACATTTCATTCTGGGGCATCAAAATGAAATGTCTCTACGAATAGATTCGCCATTTATCGCTCTGATGGGTCAACGCTATCAAAATGAACATCTGAGCTTCTGCGTAGCAATTAAGATCGTGTGAGCAACAGTAATGAAACAAAATAGTAAATAGAACAATATTATTTCATTGCTACATTTTTATTTATCGGCTGCGAAGAAAAGCGTATATTTTATTAATGCAGAGATGTCAAAATTGAACGCCATTGCTATATGTTGCTAATTCGAAGAAAGTAAACAATGAATGAATGTCGTATGACTGAATCATGAGTTGCGACCAACTTTACCTGAAAAGGGAATTTATTTCCCCTAAAAAGCAGTACTAAGAGGGCCTTCGGCATCAATTCACTCTGTACTCCACTTCAGTTAACTACATCAATATTTTTCAACCCTAAAAGATAGGATAAACATCACTTTTTACAGCAGAAACAGCATGCTAATAAATGTAAACAAACATTTGGGAGGTCCTTGTTCAGCGCTCTCTAGCGGGCAAATCTTTACCATTGATGTTTTGAGTAATGAAGAAGCCTGTATAAAACGCTATCTAGTGTAGCCTTGGTATAGGCTAACCCATTATTGTTCTTTTCATTTTTTTTGCCCAGTAATGCCATTTATAATAGGCTAACTATTATCTTTTGAATTGTTTTCTGTACCTTAAAGCAATGTATAATGAGCTATGTTACATTATTAGACATTTACCAGATTGCATGATATTAGAATTAAAGATTTAAAACTTATTCAAACATACATTTTTTTTTTCAAATTGAATCACAATGAATGAATTTGTTAATTAGATGTGTTTAAAATTTTTTGGTTATAAGTTTTTTTTTCAAAGTGCTTTTAATATTTATTTTTTTAAGCGTTAAATAAAATTTTTGTTTAATATGCAAATATTTAGATTTGATTCAAGTTTTAACTTGAACATATATCAGAACATTGAATATTAGCAGATCACTTAAAATTGGTCTGCTAATATTTTATTAAGAAAATTATGCATACTAGTGGTTTTTATATTAATAGCATTTATCTTAAAAAAAGTAGCTTTCCATTTCTTTTCCCTTTTTTCTCCTCTGGTCTATGAACAATTAATAAAAATTTAATTAAAGAAGTTTTAATAGTTTCTTTCGTTTTTTCTTTGTGCGGGTTTTAGTGAGTGACTGATTACAATGTTTGAATAATTAATGCTGCAGTTCAAAATTTATTACCTTTATTTAAGTCCAAATGAAGTTTTAGTATCTTTCCTTTTCGTGAAACGATTTCATGACATTAATTTTTTCCCCCAGTTCGTTTGAGGAGAATTGGAACTGAGATTTGAAAGCCAATTTGATACATGAAGATAGAAGAGAAAGAACGCCATGACTGTTCTGTAATGTGTTGCAAATTTTTTCCTTTTGTACAGTAGAATCAGAAATATTTTGTAAACATATTTTGTGTGTGGATGAAAACATATTTCCAAAAGGCACGTCTCATAAAATACAGTATGTTAGCCCAAACAAATGCTTGCTGTCCATCCTTTATCCATGAGAAGTAGTGTCCTTAAAAGATTAGAAACTATGTCATCTATTCTATTATATTCAGAGTTTTTTTAATAAATATTTTAAGCCGTTTTATGTAGCTTCAATTTATTGGTTTAAGGAGTATGGTTTGTTATGATACTCCTCTTTTTTTCTTCATCTTTTTTATTTTTTTTTTTTTTTTGAGCGCTACATGGATTGTGTTGAGATTTTCCCAAAAAGGGATTGATGTAGCTTGAACAAGATTATTGAAAACTGTTCCACACATGTTCAGTTTTTATACGAAGTTACCTGTGTACTTGAGTATTTTATTATGTTTAGAACTGACTTTAGCTATGAAAGAACTTTTTTAATGATTTGATTTGCATTTTAAAAGCTGTTGCTTTAAAAAAAGTGAAAATCAATATAATTTTCTTGATGTTCAAAACAATGTCTCTGGTCACAAATTTCTGCATTTTGAACAACACAAAATGTTTTCAGCAAATGCTTAAAAAAAGTAATTAAAAAATGTTTAATGATCATTTTAACTTAAATAGTAAGAGGTATTGTACTATAAAATTTGCATTAAAATTTTTAAGTACTAAATAAAAATGCATTTGAAATGAAATGTTGCTGAGGTAATGTTTTATTAAATTAATTTTTATCAAATTTTTTGTTCATTGTGTGTTTGTAACTCTAAAAGACCTATCACTGTGATTGTATATATTTCATAGCTAAATTTTGTGCATTGCAAATGCTTTTTAGAGTGAAAAATGATGTATGCTAAAGGCATTATTTTTCTTTATTTGTTCAAAACAAAATTTTATGAACTGATTTTTATAAAATCTGTTGTTATTCAATTTTAAAAAGTTTATTTTAAATCAAGCTTTTAGAACTTATCTATAGACTTCCGAAATTTTTGCATTATACATTCTTTTGTAGTTGACATGTGTGCTTGCTGTTTGTGATCAAATTTATATTAAATCTACAGTTGATTTCAATGAACTGATTAATCAAAAAAATCTATTTCATTGTGAGCATTTATCTGTTTTGTGTAATGGCTCTTATTCGCTTTATTTATTATGCATCTATCATACCATGCTTTTTAGATCTATTTTATGAATTAATTTTTTAATCCTATGTTTGAAATTTAAGTGATGTTTAAAATGTGCATGTTTCTAATACCACCAGAATTTCATAAATATAGATGAATTTCATTTGTAGAAATGAAATTGTGCATCTTAAAAGGTTTAGTTTTCTATTTGTGAAGAAATATTAATTAAATCAACTTTTTATCTCAAGTTATTGAAGCTCAATATTTTATTTCTTATATAGTGTAGGATGTAGTGTCTTTAAGATTTTATAAATTTGTGTGCTTTTGCAATCATGCACTGCCAGCTCAATGTTATTTTATTTCAAGGATCAGTCCATGACAATTTGTTCTGTTGCTTTTTGTAATTTTTCAAAGAAGCGATCTGTAAAAACTGAAAATTTATTAAAAATAAAGTTCGATATTGTGTCATTTTTGTTTTGTAAATACATTATAATTTTATTGTTTGTCTACTCAAATTAATTCAATTAACAATGTACCCAGTGGTGTTAAAGTACGATATTGTGTGTCGTTTTAGTTTCGTAAATACATTATAATTTTATTGTTTGTCTACTCAAATTAATGCTATTAACAATGTACCCAATGGTAGTGCGACATCAATGTTTTTACTATCCACGTTTTTCAAACATCAGTGTTATGGGTTTGATGTTCTTTCCAATGCAAATTTTTTAAATTTCAGCAGAAAAGTCTTTGAAAACCAACGTATGTTCAATGTGTCATCAAACTGAAAAATTTTGATGCATTTAGATCTTGCATGAAAAATTATTTTGAACTCCCCACACCCTCCTCTTCTACTGGCAGAACATTCAGAGAGGCAGACTGTGAGACAAAAGCCAAAATCAGGATTTCTGGTCACTTCACTGAAGACTGTTCAGATCGACCAAAGGTTTTGCTCCATTTGGAATCGGATTGAACCCAATACATGCATAGTGTCATTTCTTGATCTTAAGTAGCGGGTCTGATTGGGTAGTTATCTGTTTGACAGCCTTTCTTCCAGCATTTGTCATTGAGCAAAAGCCAGTGAGAGCGAGAGCTACGCTATAGTATAAAGGTCCAAAATGTTTCTCTGTAATCATATCACAACTGGTAAGAACGGTATGCTATTAGTTAAGCCGAACCGTGCTAGCATTGACAAGAAATACGTAGCAAAAGTGTGTCAAAAACTAAGCACTATCGAGTTATTTCCTGTCAAGTGACCTTGTCTTCTTTGACCATCTTGTATTCGACTGCAGGCCATTTTTGCTAACGTCAGCTGGCAGTCAGTTTTTTAAAATGAAACACAGTTTTAGCCGTCGATGATGTTAGGGACTTTTTGGAATTCCAAAAGTGCAATTTTAGATTGTCTTCTATAATTTTAGGCAAGCACGTATCTAGAATTTTGTTTAGAAGGGAGGGGGTCCAAAGTGGCACAAAAGCTAAATCAGAAGCATTAATTGTTAGTTACATTAACACTAATCCAATTAAAACTATAATGATTAACTTAAAAATTTAATTAAAATCAGTATCGCCGTTAATTGTAATTATTTAAAAAGGAATAGTAAATACATTTTTGGCAATTTATTAACTGCCATCCATGCAAAAATTCGAAATGTGAAGAAAAAAAATCATCCTATCTCATTTTATTTGCTGAAACATTTATGCTCTGATGCTTCGAAAATAAGTGTTATATAACTCTTTCAAATAAAAATTTTACAATAAAAGAAAATCAGAGGACAATAACTCTTTTCCAATAATTATTTGGAAAAATGTTGAAGATATTTCAATAAAATATTAAACTTCGTAATGTATATTAAAAAATATGTATATATTTATGTTCATTTATTGTCCCCCCGCCAACTAAATGAATCAATATCTATAGAATCGAATGCATGGCTGTATGAATTCTATAACAATGTAATTCTAAAACCTTGTTCGATTTGAACAAGACTTCATACAAAATTAACTATGCTCTGGAAGATAATATAATTGCAATGTTTTACTTTAAAACATGGAATGAATTTTCTTTATTTAAGTTTATAAAATTAAATAAAATTTCGAAAACACGAAATCGAATGAAATATCCAATTTTATCCATTTTATAATATCATTTAAAAACTTGAACAAACAGTTTAATTGGAGAAATTATTGACCACTTGCGAAGAAGAATCCGAACTTTCGGAAGAAAAACGGTGAGAGAAAAAAGACTTATATAATGATTTATAGATATAATTGATTATGTTCGCTAGTTAAAATCGTACAATTAAGTCGTGTAAATTAGTCGAAGATAAGACCTGAAATATTAAGAATTTATCGATATCTGGTTCGATGATCAGTTCACTGGCGTTCGGGAGAAGTTATACTGACATACATACATAAATAGATACAATCTATGTACATGGTTTTTAACACATTAATGCCTAGCGTCCCTTTTTAGAAATGGTCCAAAAAGTGCCTGAACTGACCAAAAATGAACATTTCAACCAAATAATAGAGTTCAATTATGGTATTGTTTCAATTCATTATTAACAGATTGCAGCACCTAACCATTGTAAAGTGTATTCTGTAGCCGTGTAACCAGTATACAAAATCTTAAAAAAAAATTTTTCAGGCATTAATGGTTAATAATATGAAATTGTCAAATTTTGTTAACAAATCTGTGAATTTTCCGCACAGGTTTTACTTAGAAGTAGATCTAATTTTCGCTCAAATGACGCTGATTCGGCTCAAAACTCGGTATTTTTGCAGGAAGATTTGATGCCTTAACACGTTGGGAGTGCATGAACTCTTGGAAGGACGACAACAGGTTCACGTAGTGGGCGGCTGTCCTCTTGGGGGAGAACTTCAAATAAAGGACTACAGGTTCACGTAGCAGGCGGGGCCTGGGCCTGATTACCCAAAAGGCTCGGGAAGCTGGAGCTTCCTCTCAGAGATTTCAAAGGGCCCAAAAATGACAGGAAAACTGCTTAAAAACTCCAGTTTCCGCATTTTAATTCAATTTTAAAGATAATTTGTTTAATATAGTTTGGCACAACTGTGTTACTATGGGTTTTTGTGCTAATTTTGCAAAGTGATAAATCTTTTTCTATGACAAACCACCCTTATTTGCTGAGAATTATAGTGCACCCCTTATAGGCGAAAGTTTAATCTGAATTTTGTTGCGCCACTTTAGGAATAGTCTTTGTAGCATCAGTGAGTTTTGTTTAAACGTGAAAGAGTTTTCTGAAAATTTTCTTGAAATGAAAAGTGGAGGGCCACTACAGGAGACTGAGCTTACTCTAACTTCAGAGGTTAATCGGGCCCTGGGCGGGGCGGCTGTCTTCTTGGGGAGAACTTTAAATTTTCACAATTGAATATTTAAAAAGCAATTTTTAATTTTTTTTCTCTTATCTACATTAAACATAGAGTGGAATTATTAAGATAGATGACAACAAATTTTTTCGGCCCGATGGTAGTGTTACTATTGTCATGAGGTCAGCATTGAACGTTTTAACAAAATTCTATGAAATCTTCAAAAAGTTTGCAGATTTCTGTGAAATTTCTCCATTGATTTGAAATTACCTGCAGAAAATCTGCAGAATTACAGTTGGAGGTTTTTGCGTTCTGAATTGACTCTGAAGTTGAAAACTTTTCAATTAATGGGAACACTAAAAGGGATAAAGTCTGTCTTGATTGTGGTTTTTTGAGCTAGGTGATGAGAACTGAGATAAAGGACACTGCGCATCCGGTTTGGGGGGGGGTCTGGACCCCCTGGGCCCCCCCCCTCAAATATGTCCTTGATTTTAGGGAGAAGGATTTTTTAAATTAAAGTGCTCAAAACTCGATTGTAGGTCTTCGTTGGTAATGTTAGGCACTGTCAGTTTTTCGAAATTGATGCTCCAAAAACAAAAAATTTAGACGACCTTCGATGATATTAGGGGGTGGAGTTCTCGGAAGCTTTCCCTCAGATATTTTTCAGAATTTACGCCCAAGAACAAAATTTAAGACTTCTTAAAATATTAGCGAGAACTGCGCGGCATGTTTGAAGTTTTTCGATCTTGGAGCTATAAAAAAGTAATTCTAGACACTCTGTATGTGTTTAAGATGTTCAGGGCCCCTCTGTAGGCAAAATTTTCAAATTGAAATTTCATAAACTCTCATGTACATGAATTTCGATGATGTTATTGGAGAAGGGGATTCACGAGAAAATGTTTTCTTTCTCCAGGAGATGTTTTGAAATTGAAACCCTAAAAACGAAATTTTAAACGGCGTTTAATGATGAGGAGTGGGGCGTCCTTCTGATAGTTTTTCAAAGTGAAAGTCCTTAATACGTATAACTACATAAAATCAGTCACACAAAAATACACAAAGGTTGATATTTTTATTAGATATAGAAAGAAGTAAAAATGGTTTATGAAAAATAACTAAGAAATTATAAGATCAAACTGCTCTACTTCCGTCAGCGGAGTCCAATAATACTGGAAGTTTCATGAAGTAATCGAATGGTTAGTTGAAAGAACTGTCACTTTAAAAATGATAGTAAACATGAGAGCAAATTGAGATAAAAAAAATATACACACCTCAAACTTGTTTAAAAAAAAACATATCGATACTATCCAGTCAAAAGGGCTAAAAAATATGTTGTTGGAAACCTTTAAACTAGTTCTCATCAGTTTTTCCCTTCGGTAATGAATCCTTGAAAGGTTAGTAGAGCACAGTGGTCGGAATTCTTCTAAATTAAAAAAATATATATATAAACATATAAAAAAACAGAGCTAAAATTTTTTTTCAACTTTATCCATCTTATATCCTTCTCCTCATTTTATCGCTGTCACACGTATTTATCGTACAGATTAGTACAAGTTCTAGAAGAATTCATGATAAGAAATGAAAATTGAATCAAACAATCTAAACTTTTCTTGCAACGGACACTTAGACGCCATTGCATTTCTGAGGTACTTTTTATCGAAAAAGAAACAAGGCTGCTGAATTTTAGAAGGATTAAGTCAAAAAAAAAAAAAAAAATCATGCATCTAACGATTTCTTGTTGAATAAATTTAAATATTTTTCTTTCCTATAATAGCTTTATGTTCCAGAAAAAAAAAGCTTTCTCATGGGGAAAAAAATCCCCCCCCCCAAAACTTTGATGGCTCAAATTACGCCAAAATCCCCCCCCCCTTTTGCACCCCTGATTGCTTTAAATGCAGGATGCAAGGCATGCGAATTTAACTGGATAATTGAGACTCTGCTTGTCTCTCTGTCTGTTGAGACGGTTTAACATAATTTGAAAGCAAGAGGGTTGACATTTTTGGAGAAGGGGGGGGGGGGGTGGATACCCATATTGGGAGTTAGTCAACTACCACTAACTATTCAGATTTAAATAAAAATTAAAACACATTGCTAATTGATCCTCAAAGTTATCATATTGAATGTAGTAAGCATTTGCTTCAAATTCAAAGTGAGCTACTAGAAAATAATCAAGTTTTGTGTGGAGATGACGTTAATAACAAAAAGAAGTACGAGCGCTTAATCTTACTTTAAATAGAAATTTTCTTTCAGAAGAAGATAATATGATTTTAGTTTTATTATGGTTTTAAATTCGACTGCGCTAGCTCAGTGATTAAATTTAACTCAATTCAAGATTACTCGAGCAAAATAATCTCTAAAGCTACATATTTTATGCATTTGCTTTTCGAAAGTATTGGAAGTAATGCAATATATTCGTGCTATTTAATTAGATTTAAGTTACCTAAGTGAAAAAAAAAAATAAATAAAAACGAAGAGCTTCAGCAATATTACTTACTTTCTCGCAAAGAATTTATTTTTCTTTATAAATCCGCTTTCCTCTTGTTTTTTCTCTCTTTGTTGAAGATTAAAATATTTTTCTGACTTGAACAAATATGTTTTCTTTTATAAATACTCGTATGTAGCAGAAACTTAAAAAATACTATCTATTCAAAAGCTTTTGTATTAAAAGAAAGATAGGAAAAAACATAATTAAAACTTTCACACCATTTTAACATCAATTACTTGATCACATTTTATTTTAGCAGCTTGAAAAGTTTTAAAACTGTAAATGCTGATTTAATATTAATAGCTATATAGCTATGAAGAATTATCAAGAATTTTGTACAAAATGCAAACTTTTCCAAGAAATGTCAGTCATTTTCTGAAATAAATCAATAACCTTCAGAAGAAAATGTAGATATGTTTATATTTATAGTTGAACAGCTGATTTGTCTGCAGTTCTTGCAGAGTTATACTATCCAGAATCCGCACTTCGATTTTAATTGGGGTTCAGTCATTTTGGAAGAGACGTAACTGAGAATAAAGAAGTCGAGTATCTTTTCGCACTGGAAGAAACAAATGTTTTTAACAACAGCAAGAAGTTTGCATTCTTGCAACTTTTAGCAATCCAGCAGGAATTTATTTCCCCAAATACAATATATTTGCTTATTGCTGCTAATTGGTGAAAACCCATGAAATCCCGGAACGTTGCCCAGAAATAATTTGTGACGTTTCGGAATTGCTTATAGAGTAAATTTAACTAATAATTTCTATTATCTGACTGAAAAAATGAAATCTTAGTTTTTCTAACGAAACGCTACTTATAGCATATTTTGAGTACCGTAAATCAGGGTTACTTGGACCCTAGGGGGTTACTTGAGCCCACTACAATAAAATGATAAAATCTAGGTTTGGTACCTACTAGTTGAAGACTTGCACGTAGTTCCTCGTTTCTCCACTATGTAGAAGCCCTCTGCAGTCTCTAACGCTAGTACCAAACCCAGATGTTATCATTTTACTGTGGGCTCAAGTAGCCCTCTTCTGGGTCCAAGTAACCCTGATTTACGGTAGTTTAGAATCAAAACCAGAAAAGTTCACTTTTTATGAAAACTAAATTATTTTAAAAAATATATAATCTATGCTTACAATTCTCATACTATCAATATATACAGGGTGTCCACTCCAATCGTGGACCAATAGCTAATTTCTAAACCGTTAGAGATAAGCATATAGTTTATTTGGGAAAAAATCTCCAAATTATGAAAGGATTTTTGTGTCTATTCAATGTTTTTCAAAAAATCAAATTTTGAAAGAGTTACGAAATTTAAATTTTTATACAGCCCCCAGTCCTATCAATCATATTTAGTAAAACATTCTTGACACTGTAACGTTTAAAACTAAAAAAAAATCACTCTTCTACGACAAAAATTGACCGAGTTATGACGTTTTGAAAAATCAAGATTTTGAAGGATTTCGCATACGGTCCCTTAAGCGATCTCTCGATGGCGTCATGAAACAATGCAAAATCTTGATTTTTCAAAACGTCATAACTCGGTCAATTTTTGTGGTGGAAGAGTGATTTTTTTTTAGTTTTAAACGTTACAGTGTCAAGAATGTTTTACTAAATATGATTAATAGGACTGGGGGGCTGTATAAAAATTTAAATTTCGTAACTCTTTCAAAATTTGATTTTTTGAAAAATATTGAATAGACCCAAAATTTCTTTCATAATTTGGAGATTTTTTCCCAAATAAACTATATGCTTATCTCTAATGGTTTAGAAATTAGCTATTGGTCCACGATTGGAGTGGACACCCTGTATATTGATAGACATAGAAGTGTAATAATTATTTACATTAAACACTCCTATTTGAAAGAAAATGTGAAATGTATGGTTGTATTTTTTTGTTTGTGTGAAATTAATGCTGGAACTCTTTTTACCCGACTACGGCAAAGCCTAAAGGAAGGGTTATGTTTTTAGCAGTCTGGCTATGTTAGTGGCTAAGGATGTTCCACCGTAGCTCCTAAACTATTCATTTGATTTTGATGAATGAGGTGCCAATCGATTCGTTTTCGAGTCTCGAGTGTCATAGGCTACTTTTTACGAGAATTTAACAAGAGGAAGAATCGATTATTCCTAGACAAGCACCGATTTTTAACCGATATTTTCGTATCTAAGTGTGTTTTAGTTCAAACATAATAACAAGTTTAAAAAACTATAACTCGACTACAAAAAAAAAAAAAAAAAGCATTGAAAGGTAAGAAACAAGGTAGGTGCTATTTAATATCATCATCTTATTAAATAAAACAAGACGTTTGATATCTTAGCTATACCTGTTTATTTAGTTCTACGACTTGAACCCTCTGCAAGTTCCACATTAACAACATAATTCAATTCAAATGCTGTAGTCGTGCGTTTTCAACTACAGAAAAACAATTTGATAGAATAACATTATAACCTAATTTACCATTCTTGTATATATATATATATATATATATATATATATATATATATATATATATATATTATATATATATATATATATATATATAGATCAAACTAATATGTTTGCTTGTGTATCAAGTTTAAATGCTTGCTTTCTGTAGTTGACAACGCACGACTACAGCATTTGAATTGAATTATGTTGTTAATGTGGAACTTGCAGAGGGTTCAAGTCGTAGTACGAAAAAAACAGGTATAGCTAAGATATCAAACGTCTTGTTTTTTTAATAAGACGATATTAAATAACACCTACCTTGTTTCTTACCTTTCAGTGCTTTTTCTTTTGTAGTCGATTTATAGTTTTTTAAACTTGTTATTATTACTAACAAACTTATTAGGAAAATAAATAAATAATAACTCAACTCGATAGAGAGCAAAAAACTACACAGGCCTGCAACCAAAAACTGCATGGGATATTTTTAGTGTACTTTATGTTTTTCGGTGTGCTGAACTCGAAAATTACCTCCGCTTTTAACCATCACGTACAGTTTTTCCGCAAAACGTGTATACTGAGTGTGGTAATGTACCATTTTACCTCTATATAACGAAAGAAAAACTATACTAATTTATGATTTGAAACAATAGTTTATAACAAATAGTTTTTCTTATTTGGCTCTCTTAGCTGTTAACAGCTATAGAAATTGAAAAGAAAAGAAAAAAAAAGTGGGAGAGCGAGGGTGGGGTCGGATGGGGAAAAGTGCAAACATGACTGCTACACTTACCTATAGAACCACATTATGATGACGTTCAAGTATGTTCCACTGGGTTTTTGGAATATTAAGGATTTTATTAGAATAAAAGTGATAGTGATATGAAAGATAAGGAATGTGAGGGGAATTTTTTTATAATTGTTTTTCGTTGGATTTGTTTATAAAAAATGTTGATGTGTGTTGATGTTTTTTTTTTCTTTTTAATTTATTCCCTTTCTTATGAGAATCAGGAGAGTAAAATAATATCAAATAAGCAGAAACAATCATGCATTTTCTTAATCAAGCTGACACCCCCTTTTAAAATAGAATCGTTCAAAGGTGCTAGGTGCTGGTCGCGGTTTTCCAGGTTGGACAGTATTGTGGTTGATCGTGAGATGGTTGTTTCCACCGCTTTACATTAAATTAGGACTGATGAAGCAATTTACCAAGTCTTTGCTAACATATGGAGACTGTTTCAAATATGATTCTCTGAAGTTTCCGAAATTGACTGAACCTAAATTGAAAGAGTAAATATTCATAGGACCTGACATACGCAAACTTTTATCTGATCCATTGTTTTTTGAATCAATGAATAAAACTGAAACAGAAGCCTGGAACTGATTCAAGGATGTGGTACAAAAGTTTTTGGGAAGTAACAAAGATTCTAGCTATAAAAAATATCGTTAAGAGGATGCTGGCTGCATTCAATGCTCAGAACTGCAACGTGACTTTGAAAGCCCGTTTTCTACATTCTCATGTAGACTATTTTCCCGAAAACCTTGCTGGCTTTAGTGAGGAACAGGGTGAAAGATTTCATCAAGATGTGAAAGACACAGAGAGACGTTTCCCAGGAAGATGGGACGTAATGATGTCTGACTACTGTTGAATGCTCAAGTGGAAAACAGAGAATTCCAACCAGCGAAAACGCACTAGAAGAAGTATCAGTGAAAAGGAAAAAACGGTAGAGACGGAGTAGACACAAGAAAGCGGACACCAGACCGGAGAAAACGGAGTAGACACAAAACGTGATCCACTTTTAAAATGTGTTGCAATGAGTAAAAAAAATCGTACAGCTTTTTTTCCCCAATAAACACATGATTTTCTTTTCAACTTTTGTTTTTTGATTTTGACAATTAAACCCTTACGTATTGCAAAAAATCTGTACGTGATAGAAAAAAATGAAGCTCATATACAAATTCAGCACACCGAAAGACATTAAAATCAGTCAAAAAATCCCACGCATCTGTTCAAAAAATTTTTTTTGCAGACCTGTGTTATCTAATAATTTGGGTCGACTTTAAAAACAAAACCAGTTATGACCAATACAAAATAGCCATTTTCTACTTATGTAAGCATGCAAGTTGCCAAGAATACCATTCCCAAATTCACAAGTTAAATACCACTCTCAAAACACACAGATGCAATTTGCTACGATCAAACTTTTTGTCTGTACAAAAATCAGTATGCAGGGGCGGACTGGCCATGTGGAAGATGTGGAAAATTCCACATGGGCCGCATCTACTTTGGGCCGTTTTTTTCTTTCTATATTTATTTATTTTTTAATCAAAAAAAATTATTTCGAAAAAAAAAAGTTGAGCCGGCCGCTCTCACCATCCTCCTAGGTTCTCTCAGGGCCGGCCGTTTGGAATCATAGCTAGAACTCTTTCTTTCTTGAGGGGGGGGGGGGACGCTGATTACTCAGACACTTTTCTGACCCAACTCACAAAGTAAAAGGGAGGGAAACGGAGGGAAACAATGGCTTTGTGGGGTCTTCGGCCAAAACGGGCCTTCAGGTCTCTTGCTATCTCTGTTCGGAATTGATGCTTCGGGGATTTCTCGGGAGAAGCGTTATATTGGGGGTGGGGCCATCTGAGGCTGTCTGGGAAAAAGCTTGAAATAAAAAAAAAGGCGCCATTCGAAGAAAAGGCCGTATTGGGATTCTTAAGTAACAATGAGAAACGCCAGCTAAATAGTTTTTTTTTTTCTTTTCTTCTTTCGTGCTTGATGTGCTTCCCGCCACTTTTTAAGCAATGGATAGTCCCACGGCTTAGGCTATTTTAGCAATCCGTTCGATTATTCATCGTACTTGACTATTTAATGGAATTACATCTGTTTTGCATCAACAGCGACAAAAATCTTTTCGAAGTAAGTTTAATGTTTTAAATGATGTGTTTGTTGTTTTAATCACGTTAAATAATACGAAGTTGAAATAATCTATATACATAAAAGACTACTTTTGTAGGCGTATGACCGGGGCAAACTTCAAAACTACTGGACATATTTTAACCATTTTTTCACCGTAGATAGCTACAGTAACAGGGACCAGGATAAGCTATAATTTATTTCTAAAAAGCTTAGTTTAAAAAGTTATTATGAAAAATAGTAAATTTCATGTAATTTCCTCATTAAATGATTAAATTTTCAACCCATTGTTGCAACTTCTGGTTGCCTCGCAACAACAATATTAATAGTCATCATGATGAAAACTTTGAACCAAGGCTTCTCTGGAGTAAGTATGAAATTTATTGCTTTCTTAGGATTTTTATATTCATCGCTAACGGATTAAATAAAAAGAGAATTGATTTTGGCAATAGTTAGAGAATATAAAGTGTTTATAGTCAAAAAAATTTCTAATTAGGTACATAAGATGTTTTCACCTCACCAATGTAGTCACGAGGATAGAAACTAATAATGGGACTTATTTAACGTGCAGTATTTGAAAATGGTTAATTCCGGTGCGATTGATACTGTAAATATATATGTATTTTAAAATACCAAGCCGATAACATTTCCTATTTACTTAAACATTATTTGTAGTTTACATTTGTATTTAGGGTGTGCAATATTTTTTTTTTTTAGTTTATCCATAACATAGCCATTGTTTACAGAAGTAGCCATTATGTTTATAGATAAGCACTTTAATTTTGAAAAATTTATGAATGAATTTCACTAAATTACCCTACACTCAGAAGAAACCCGGGAAGGGCCGGGTACCCGGCTAGTGATTATTATAAATTGAATATATTTTTGTTTATCTGTTTAAATTCCTAAAGGTACAAAAAGTATAAAGGTTAAATTTAAAATGTACTCGATATTTAATTTCATTAGAAAACAAAACTCGAAGTTTAGGAGTGCAGATTGAGCCTTCGCTCTCTCCCCCGCCCAATTTTCACTTAGATTTTTCGTTACTTTTCGGATGAATTGCACTCACAATTAAATCAACTTTTTTGCTCAGTTACCAGGCAAAATGTAGACGGGGCTCTAAGTTATTACAGATATGGGTCTTTTGTCTGATCAACTTCTTCGGTTACAAAACAGACCATTAGCTCACCTTTATGTGCCTTTTCGCTGATATTCCTCACATTTTTTAATGTGCTCTCTTTGTTTTTTCTTTGTTTTTTGGATTAATCTTATAGTTGGATCTGTATCAGAAAAGTAATACAATAATCTGTTTTGTGGTGCAGACTATCCTAAATTTCAGGGAGGTTGGGGGGGTTTTCCCCCGGGAGAAATTTTTTGGAAAAACGGTATGAAATCCTACATTTTATGAAATAATTGAGTCTAATGAAAAAAGAAAAGTCAAATAAAACCCCCTTAAAAGTTACACATTTCATAAAAAGTTCTTTCCGTTCGAAAAAAAAAAAAAAAGAAAGAAAAAAAAATACAACAGAAAAAATTAGTTAAAATAAATATGTTTGCTCAACTTTGAATTATCTTCCAGAAATAAGTCATAACACAATGACAAAATTTGAAAGGATTCAATAGTACGCTTCCAGAAATAATCAAGTACGAGACAAGAATTATGTATTCAGATTATCTACAAAAACAACGTAATAAAAAACATATTTTAGACAAAAATAAAGAATGTGTTTTGTACACTGTAAGACACTTATTATATACACTATAAGATTTTTTTAGCAATTATCTTGCATTTGTCATGTAATTTTTTTAAATATGATAATGAATGCCAAATGCTTGAAAGAAATATTTAGAAAGTGAAATTTTTGATTTCTGAAGAAAGATGCTGAAATCCATATTTTAAAATAAATATTTACGTTTTTCATTGCATAACCTGACACATGATACAGTCGCGTAATTGTTTTGTATTTCTGCTCTCTCTCTCTCTCACAACGAATCATATTTTATGAAAATAGTGTTTTCATGTTAAAAGTATTTTCTAGTGTAGTAAGCAGTTACATAGAATTTTAAAATTTATACCATAAAAAGGTCCATATAAAATAGTTGGGATTACACCCAGTCACTATACATGCCCACCGTTTTATGATTCCATACTTGTTTAAATTATTATTTTAGCAGAGCAACAAACATGGAGACGCTCAAGATAAAATATAGTGCCGCCAGGAAAGGGGGCGAGACCTAACATTTAATATTAATGGCAATCGTAAGGACTGTTTTGACCAAAAAAACCTTCCAGATAGTAATTCTGGCTGCGCTAGAGGCAAGGGCGTATATATGGGGTGGGCCCAGGCTCCCAAAATCAAGGAAAATTGTCCCGAAATAATTTTAAAATGTGTTTTTTAAAAGGAAAGGATTTCTCCCCTTTTCACTAAACATTAACAAAGACAACTAAAAATTGCAGTTACGAGCCTCAATGCCAAAACATTTCCGGGAGAGCCTTCAAACACCTTTCTATCACTCAAATTTTGAAAATGTTCTGAGAGAGAGCGCCCTACCCTCTCGATTTCTTTCAACGAATTATAGCGCAATTGCGAATTTAAAACTTCAATGTCACATGAGCAGCTTTTGAATCCATACTTTTTTCTTTTCGTCATTAAAGATAGCCTAAAATGAGTTTTCAGAACATCAATTTTAAAACATTTCCAGTTGAGGGTTCCCTAACAAAAGTCTGAAATAAGCTTGGCTATGCTTGATTACTTCGGCCCCCTCCAAAATTCAAACATATGTACGCCACTGGCTAGAGGAGAACCATAAACGGAAATAATTCTCTGATGATTTTTGTTCCAATTTTGGAAAAGTTAGGCACCAGAACATTTTTGGCAGAGGGTGATAAAGATAAAGTGTCCGGCAAATTGGGGGAGTTGGGTACCCCCTGTATTCCCTCCCCCCCCCCCCGACGCTACGTTTATGGCAACAGAACTGTTTAATAGTTTATTTAAAAGGGAATTATATGCAGTTTGATTTGATGTGCTACTTAAATGCTGTACGTGAAAAACAAATTTCATAAAATTTAAACTCAAAATTCAAAAGCTTTTGAAGTATTATTTTGTAATAATTTTGAAAAATTGAATTGAAGTATTTGAATGATTGATGCATTAATAAAATTTATTTTTCATTTTTTATAAATTACTTTTCATTAAAATTAAGCTAAGATTTGAAGAAATTATAGTTCTTTTACGGACCTTTGAAAAAATATTTTATTATCAAAATAGCGAAGTAATATTATTGAAAGCACCACTTCTTTTCCCTGGCAAGTATTTTATTATAAACAAACTCTTTGTCCACTGTATTTTTCATTTGCTGCCGGGAGTAATCTTTACAAAATTCTCCAAAACTAACTGTTTGCAACATTTAATTAAAAGCTTTAAATTGTTAACGTATCGCTTTAGACAGCTCTTATCTCCATCAGTAGTTGGAAAGTTAATAATATTTTCCTATCTACTAGAAATACACATAATGCTTTGATTTTCTTTTGTTTATTTTAGTGGAAAATAGCTGATCTAGTTTTAGTTATATTTTTATTTTACAATTTTAAAAGCAAATCTTAAATTTCCGAGCCTGAAATTCAGTATTTCCAGATTTGTTTTTAAATTACAAGTAGCATTCCTTGGGTATTTGCGACTACAATCGAAACGTACATTTCTTTTAAACCTTTTCCTCTTAAATTTTTTTTATGATTATTCAATTTCAAAGTGATAAATACAATGTAAATTTGAGAGAAATAACATATTTCCAAATTTCGGAAAAAATGGCCAATAATATGACTGAGCACTATTTCAAATTCATAAAGTTCTTTAGATTTTTCTGTTTTATGAAATTAAAAGGTCCTGTATGAAAAATCTGGACAGGTCCTTGTAGAGTAACACTAATTTTTATCATTTTTAGTTTATCTTCGAGTAACTTTTTTAAAATAGAATTTTGTATTCATTAATTTTGTTCAATTTGTGTCATTAAAGGGCTTAATTCAGACTACAATTTCTTTGAAAAATATTTTTTGTCATATGATTTTCAAGCAAGCAAATGATACTCATACAATGAAGTCAAAATAGTCATTTTTTCCCCGGTTTCTTTGGTTGTACATTATAAGCGACCGTCTTGTACACTTGTATTTAGCCATCATGGGTTTCATCGAGAGAAATTGCGACTTTTTTTGTTCGGAGTATTTCTGTGCATTTTTAAAATGTTGTTATGAAATAATGACTGCTCCTCAAAACATTTTTTTTTCTTTGCAGAGCAATTCAAGCTCACACACATCCAATACTTCCGAAAACTTCTAATTCGTGATGCATAATGTATTCACATTTTAAACATATGCATTACGTTTGGTATAAGTGAAAATTTTCATTAGTTTGCATAAGTTCAATACAATATCAAGCAAGGATTTTGATAAGAAAAATTGAATTTTTTTAAGTGGTTTAATATTACAGATCATAGGCATATGTCTTATTCTTGATTTAAATAGGTTTTTTATTCGCTTACATAACAAATTACATTTTTAAGTGCGGATTTTCAAAAAACCCACATAACTTTTTTCTGTCTTATTCTTTTTTTGCGTACAGAAATTTAGACTCTCAAACATTTTTTGAGAATATTAGGTCCTTGACGTATCATGTGTACATTATAGATGTTAGCAAAATTAATTTAATGAAGGGTTTCTGAAAAAAATAATCTTATTTTTTCTAACTGAGAAGGAGTCTTTTTTTTTTTTTTTTTTTTGAGGAAACTCGTTAGAAAATTTTCGGGCTGGGAACAATGCATTCTTGGGTAGGGGGCCGGCAAGAATTTTTTTTCCACACAAAAATTTTAGAGCCAGTCCGCCCCTGTCAGTATGTTTGTTTTTTGTACTGCTGCAAAATTTAAAAACTGGACTTAGTTGTTTTTACTTCTAAACCACTCATTTATCTGATAGTTAAAAAAAATTCGTACTTGTTTGGACAGCATATGAGCTATGTGACTTAATATTATTTATCATCTCTCTCTCTCTCTCAATCTATCTGGCCAACAACTTCTTGTTCAGCTCTTAAAGTTCCATTAATCTTCTTCTTTCTTCGGAAGCAAAGTTTCGATTACATATTTATGATTCTTTTTCAGTAAATTGAATTATAAAGGATCTGATAGACACGGAATTGTATTCCCGAAGGACATAATTTTACTCTCTACTACAATCAATTTAATTTTAGTTGATGCGGTTTTTGAAACAAATCAATTACTTTTCAAGCAAAAAATAAAAAATTAAGTAAGTGAAAAACAATAAAAATGATTTACTTCCTAAAATACACTCTGAAATCTCCTTCCTTCTTTTTATTTCCGGAAAATTAAAAAGTGAAAACTTAAACGAATTTAATTCGGTAGAGAATTCTTAAACAAAACTGGCTTAAAGTACAGAAAAATCAGATTTAAAAATAAACATTTTTAATGGAATTTAAACGCTGTTTTGCTGCTATAAATGCAATTCAGTTTCTTTATTTATCCCGACTTCATTCACTTTATTATTATTTTTAATGTCTTTACTGCAGAGCGACGTAACCATGAGTTAAATCCGCAGAACTCAACTGAGAGTCTAAGCAATCATAGAAGGGCTTTGTGGAGCTATTTCTAATTCAATTTAAGTGGAAAAACCAACTGAAATATCGAAATAGATGCTCAAAAATAATTTTTGTCTGCTCTTTATTTGTTTATTTATTTTATGTTTTTGAAATGATAACCATCTCAGTGAAGGGGGGGGGGGAGGTAAAAATACACACGTGACGTCATGATTTCACTTCTCTTGAATCTTGCATTTACTATAAAAGCAGATGAGTTTGGCTTTTCAGACCCACAAAAATAATCGGCAGCGGTCATCTGTAGTATCCCAAAGTAAGTGCACTCAAAATTTCTTACTGCGCAATTCAGTGTTCAATTTTTCTGACGTTTACAACAACCTTTTCAAGTACCAGTTTGTTATAAAATTAATATTAAATTTGCAAGGACTTGATAAAAGATCTCTTGATAAAAGCCATCCAGTTAGTTAATGCTTAGAGTTATTAGCAGGGCATTAAGTATATTTTAGAGAGGTTTAACCTCCCCTTCTGTAATAATTTATTTCATAATCTTACAGAGACAATCTACTATCATATATCTATTATTCAATCGCTATTATTTGGAGCATTTCTCACTGGTATTCTATTAACTACAATTTCACTTGAAAATATGCTAAATTTAAAGCATTTAAAAATATCCCTCATTATTTTATAACGAGCTTTAATTAATATGAGAAAGAAGGACCTTTTCTTACGTTTTTGCATTTTTCTTGTTAGTAAACGCTTGTTATATGGGTGATTCTACGCTATTTGAATTCAGACGGCCAATGGAAAAACTTCATGTAAAACTGATTTTATTAATGTTTTTGTATGCTTAAGCATTGCAGACTATTATCTTTTTTATATGGACCACCCAATTAATTCCCTACAATTACTTTATTTTAGCATTTATAGATGAAAATAGTCATAAATGTATACTCCCCTGGCCTGTCCAAATACTAGTTTTTATACAAATATGCTCGACGTTCAATTTTTGCTAACTTGGCATAATGATTTTTGCCATAATCATACACTTACATTAACAGAGAAACATATTTCATCAGTAAACATCGAAAACATATTTATTATTATTTTAAAAAAATACTTTTCAACAGGCCATATCAACAGTGTCACCCTCATCTGGTGAACTTCAAAGACTGAAATTTCGCATAAAAATGCATAAGGATTATGTTGATTGCGAATAACCAGTGTAATACTGAGTAAAGTTAAAAGCAAGCTAAGAGTTTTTAAAAAAATTCGAATATTATTGCATTGGTTCTCGTTGAAAGTGCCTCAAAGCGTACTGCGCCACTCGCTGTAGTATTTCCCCTGGTAAGTATAATTTTTTATATTGCATCGCTGCATAAGTGTGCGTATGTTTAATGTAATGCTTATTGTGTGCAGTAGGGTGGAGCGAAAAACAAAAATTTTGGAATTTTATCCTGTAATACCCGGCAAAAGCTGTGCATGCGCAAGTACAAAACATATGTAAAATATTATCAAGTTTGAACAACTCCTTTAGGGTCCTACCTGGGCTTGAATTTCTTTAAAAACACGAAAAAATGTCAATTTTCAGAAATTTCTTGGAAAATATAAATAACCACCATTTTTGTTCCATAACCATTAAAATGCTTCCTTTTAACACTCTTTTCATGCATCTTCAAAATTATTTACATTCTATTCAGTATTAAGTTCTTACATAAACTGTAAACTTCCATGAAATTAACCAAAAATTGACTTTTTTTACCATTTTTTGCACGTAGCAACAATTCTTCTTTTGTCATCCAGATTCTATTTTTTTGCAATAAATGGGCAAAATGCAGCTTTTAGTTGTAAATGCAATTATATTTCGTTACATTTACAGCCCAGAACGCACCACAAGTAGGTAGCTGCATTTCGGGTGTCATTCTGCCTTTCCCATCCACCCAGCCACGTTGTTTACATATTTTCAACACATTTATACGGATGCAATTACTATCTGATGTTAAACAGGTTTCTCCTTTTGAATCAAAGTTTGAAGTTTGACTCATGACTCAGTTTTTACATTGACGATTGCGAGCATAAAGTTTTTCATTTAAATTCATATCTTGTCTCTTCCTTCAATAGCAATCTGCCGTGTTTCACTAACTAGTTTTGAACTCTTAAAACAGTCGGAGTGTAGAAGAGGTATACTTATTGAATCACTGATAAAGTACAACTTGTTTTTGAAAAGTTGTCTTATTAACGTTGCAAGAACTCGGTGGAAGATACCAAAGCTTTGAAAACGCATAAAAGTACTTGATGGACATTGTCAATGTAATACAGAAAGAAAAAAGTGACACTGATCTCACTATCAAAAATTGCCCAGGTAGCACAAATAACGTTTTAACGTATTATAAACGTTTTTAAGCGGTTGTTACAACGTTAATAGCCATTTTACAACGTTTATAAAACAAAGTCTGCTACTTGGGTGGAGATCTTTCAGTCATTAGCGTTCGTTAATTCGAGCTAACAGAGTTTAAGATACTCGTCAGTTATATCATTAAAAAATAAGCTTCTGTATAGTTCAAGAAATTAGAAATTTAAAGAAAAGAAAAAAAATTTCCGTGAAAGAAAATTTCAATGGAGCTGTAATCATATTAAAAATTACACATTCTATAAAAGTTTTAAACTATAAGAACAAATTGACTAGTCAACACGTGTTTACTTTCCTCCCATTAATGATGTCAATTAAAAAAATCTCATAGTTTGAACTGTTAAAACTTAATATTGGTCATAAAAGTTCTCATTTAGTTATCAAAGTGTTTTCTGATGTTGTATGCCTTTCCATAACCCAACTCCATTACAGTTTGACTATCGTTCACTGCCATGGCCAATTACAAGTTCTCAAAATTAACAAAGCAGGCATTTCTTCGAATCAGCGGATCCACGAAGAAGAGAAGATCATCAATTAAATGAATTATAGATTGCGTAACTTTTCATTATACATACAATTCCATGTTTCGCGGAAATGTTCTTTCTTTTTTTTTTTAATTTCTAATTTCTTGAACCATTATATTAATTAAAGATATAACTGACGAGTATCTTCATCTCATTAGAAATTCATCTTGAAAATTAACAGATTCCTGTTAGCTCGAATTAACGAACGCTAATGACTGAAAGGTATGCGAGTTTTGACAGTGAGATCAGGGTCATTATTTTCTTTCTGTATTACATTGACAATGTCCATCAAGTACTTTTACTCGTTTTTAAAGCTTCGATATCTTCCACCGAGTTCTTGCAACGTTAATAAGACAACTTTTCAAAAACAAGATGTACTTTATCAGTGATTCAATAAGTATACCTCTTCTACACTCCAACTGTTTTAAGGGTTCAAAACTGGTTAGTGAGGCGGCAAATTGCTATTGAAGGAAGAGACAAGCTATGAATTTATTTTAAAAACTTTATGCTCGCAATCGTCAATGTAAAAACTGAGTCATGAGTCAAACTTCAAACTTTGATTCAAAAGGAGAAACCTGTTTAACATCAGATAGAAGTTGCATCCGTATAAATGTGTTGAAAATATGTAAACAACGTGGCTGGGTGGATGGGAAAGGCAGAATGACATCCGAAATGCAGCTACCTACTTGTGGTGCGTTCTGGGCTGTTAATGTAACAAAATATAATTGCATTTACAACTAAAAGCTGCATTTTGCCCATTTATTGCAAAAAAATAGAACCTGGATTACAAAAGAAGAATCATTGCTACGTGCAAAAAATGGTAAAAAAAAAAGTCAATTTTTGGTTAATTTCACGGAACTTTACGGTTCATGTACGAACTTAGTACTGAATAGAATGTAAATAATTTTGAAAATGAAGAGTGTTAAAAGGAAGCATTTTAATGGTTATAGAACAAAAATGGTGATTATTAATATTTTCCAAAAAAATCCAAAAATTGACATTTTTTCGTGTTTTTAGAGAAATTCAAGCCCTGGTAGGACCCTAAAGGAGTTGTTCAAACTTGATAATATTTTACACGTGTTTTGTACTTACGCATGCACAGCTTTTTCTGGGTATTACAGAATAAAATTCCAAAATTTTTGTTTTTCGCTCCACCCTAGTGTGCAGACATCACGGTTTACGTTAAGTTCTGGTAAGAAGAACGCGCGATGTTGTTTTTATAGGTAATGTGTGATTTTGTCACTTCTCTGGCGTCACTCCCCTGGTAGTTTTGTTCCAAAAAAGGGTAAATATACATTAAAACTGTGTTATAAGCTTAATTAATTTCCTTTTTGGGGGTTATGAACAAGTGAAAGCAAACCCATTTTGTTATTTTTCTATTTTGATAAATGGATGAAAAGCTTATGTAGATTATTCCGATTGAAAATTAAATTCGAATCAATACATTACTCTCACTTCGAGTATGTCAGAACATCAAACGATTTATCGTTATTCAGTCGCCCTCTTTACAAAAATTGAAGAAGAGTGCGATACAGATACAGATCGTGAGAAAATAATTGCGTTAGAGCTACGCTCTTTTTCGCTGTTTGGGTGAGAGAGAGAACATGATTGAGCTGACATGAAACAAATGGAAGGACTGGGTAAAAATGTAAGTGCAAAAATACAATAGAAAAACAAAAAGAGTAGGAAAAGTCAGAGCGAGGGACCTGCCCCACGCTCTGTACTCACTTCGCGCCGGAAGTGAGCAAAGAAGAGACCTACTGTTAGGGCCAATCCTAACATGGTAGGGGTCTTATGGAGTGCCTAACCAGCAAGCCTTTTCTTGCCGGTAGGGGAGGAGAGAGTCGCTAACCAGGGCCGGATTAACGTCCATTTACGCCCAAGGCCAAACTTAAAAACTGCGCCCTACCTCACGCATCCGAACTCAGTCGAAATCGTATCCCCTCATTACCATTTGATGAAATTAAAGATGAGTTTCTGTTTTTCTTTTTGTTTTCCTATGCACAAAAAAGGAAGGTCCGGATGTGATCCCTGTGAAATTTTTCAAAATTGAAGATTTCAAAATTTTATTTTAAGGCATTTATCGGAAAGTAATGAGGTAACTCAACCCTGTGGCAATTTTACGGGTAATTTTAAAGATTACTGATATTTTTTAAGCAAACATTCAAGTATTTTGTTATATTCGAAGTTACGTTAAACAAGCAATCTTTTCTCCAGGATAATTGTATTTTTAAGCTGTATTTAATGGTATCATTGAATTTTTGAAATACATTTTGAATGATTTTTAAAAATGTGTTTAAGTATGGTAACTGACTGACATTTTAAAAAGTATCATGTCAGTCAATTACCTTTTTTTCATAATTTTTCTAAAATTATGTAAAATGTGTTTTGAAAATTTAATTATTCCATTAAATTCAGCCTAAAAATTATAATAATCCAGGAGAAAAGATCGGTTGCACAGCGTGTATTTTGCTTTAGATGTCACAAAATACACACTGCTTTTGTCCTAGAAATGACAGTCACATACTCGTGGAATTCCCCCCCCCCCCAAATTGAAGTTCTACATACGCAATTGCAAGTCATCTTTGATGATGTTAGAAAAGGGAATAAGTTCGAGAACTCCTCCTCCCAACATTTCGAAAATTTTGGTGAACTTTAATGATGCTGGGGAAAGGCGGAAATCGGGAGAGGTCTCCCGATACTTTTTCGAAGTTGAGGTCCTAAAATGCCATTTTAGAAGGTTATTTTTTATTCGGGACGATTGGTTAATGATGCTGGGGAAAGGCGCAAAATCGAGAGAGGTCTTCCGGAACTTTTTCGAAGTTGAGGTCCTAAAATCCCATTTTAGAAGGTTATTTTTTATTCGGGACGATAGGTAACTCTAGTACGAATTTTTTTCGAAATTGAAGACCAAAAACATTGTGGGGCATTCCCTATGTTGTTAGAGAAATGGATTAGGTTTAGCCATTCTCCCCAGAAAGTTTTCGAAATTTTAGTCCTAAATAAGCAATGAGAAACTATCTTTGAGGACATTAGGAGAAACGACGGTGTTCGGTAATTCGTTTCCGTATGTTTCGGAACTGAAGCCCTGAAAACAACTAGATCATTTGAATAGCGTTAGATGAGGAATGAATGTCGGCGGGGGGGCTCTCTGGGAAAATGTTTAAAATTAAGACCCTAAACACGAGGTCTTAGACGATTTTTAATGAGATGGGGAGAGGCCTGAAGTCAGGGTCACTTCCCAGAAAAGTTTTCGATCCTGCTGACTAAAAACGGAATTTTAAATAATATTTTATGATATGGAAGAGAGGCGTTTGAGAGCTTTCCATAGAAAAAGTTTCGAAATTGAAGCTCTAAATATGCATTTATAGGAACTCAAATGCATCTGACAGGGCTGGCGCTGAGTGAAAAAATGGGGGCTAGGGACTCAACTATGAAAATTTTACAAATTTTAGATCATCTTCAAAATGTTGGGAGAATAAGGGCGGAGGGTCTTCTATTTAAAACATATTTCGAGGCATCTCCTGTATTTTTTTTCCACCCTAATTAGATCTTCGTGATAATATTTTGAAGGCAAAAAAACAATATATATATATATATATATATGTGTGTATATAAATAATATGTTGGAAAATAACTGACCCATTAACTGACGTAATTATAAATAATATATACAAAGTTTGAGTGTATATAAAGTATATGTAAAGTAGTTTGAATGCAAAATAATCAATATATTCTGTAGAGGTGCCTCGACATGATGTCATTGCTAACTCCCCAAAATTTCCTTATTCGCCAAATAATGTCTGCCAGTTTGGAAAATTTGGAAATAACAATTCAATAAATTTTTGTAAGGATGTCTAATGTCTCTTTTCGTTAAATGTTGATACTTGTGCATGCTCGTATTTTATCCTGAACAAAAATTTGAAGTTTCATTCGGTAAATTAACTTCCCTCTCCCAAAAATTTTAACTTTGGGCTCCCCTATTAATTGGCAGTCCTAAATAAATATGAATTAATAAATTATTAATTTCAAAAAAAAAAGATACTGACATGATTTAGAGAGAGAAAAATTGTTTCATAAATAAGTTTCATGTTGACCATTGTCTGTACAATGGCTTTTACTAATTTTCCTGTTCGCCATATTTTCAAGAAATGATTGTTTAAACCAAAGGTATGGAAAAGTATCAGCTTAGACCAGAAAATGAATTACCTCAACTCGAGCTTTGCGTCCCCTTCCCCTCCAATTGCTTTTTTTTTTTTTTTTGCTGAACTGGCATTTTGCAATCCCTTCTAGTTGAATTTTTTTCTCTATATATTTTGTAGCGCTTTGGCGTTCTTGTTTTTTTTTTCTTTCTTTCTTTCTTCCTTTATTTTTTGTTTATTTATTTTTACAACGAACTGTGTATTAATTTTTTCCTCCGCTATATGCGCCCTTACGAGCTTGCGCCCCTAGGCCAATACCTAGGATGGCCTATTGGGTAATCCGGGCCTGTCGCTAACAGCGAGAAGGCCATAGGCCTCGATGAAGAGTGCGAAGAAGAGTGTTAGAGCTATTTGATGACAACTAGGCGAAACTGTGCACTGTAGTTCGCCTAAAACTGATAACGCGAGCTACTTTGACGAGTGGGTCACGCCCTATGGAGAGAGATAACGTCAATCAAAGGAGGGGGACGATTTCCGGATTTCAAGAAGGGTTTTGCAGGGATTTTTTTGTCCCTACCAACCCCCTTTCTACTAGAAACGTGTTGGTGGTTGTTAAGTTATAAGTCGGCCATTTTTTTTACTCCTGCTTTCTGCTGACTTCCAATAGCGGTTGCAATTTTGGTCTATTGCGATTCGAAGCGATTGCAAAGGTGTTTCACTTGAATTCGGAGCTAAAAACCATTCACTTGACGTGAACGGTGTTAGCCGATCGTTAATAGAGTCCCATATGAAAAGCATGGAATAACATCATTTGTTTAATTTGCTCAACCTTATAAAAAAGTACAAAACTGCAAAAAAAAAAAAAAAAAAAAAAAAAAAAATAGACAGTAGCTTTGAGAAAACTAGAAAAGCTTTTTTCAATGTAAAGAGACATATAAAGACAACCGACAAAAGGAGGATATAAAAATAATCCCGAAATTAGAAATTTGCACATAACCTTGCTCTTAAATTAAAAAATATAATAATCGAAAGAACCTTGATTTTTTAATTTATAATTTTATAATTTTTGATTTATTTTCTCTTAATTTCGTCCACTTCTTGTAGTAGTCAAACCATGGGTGCAAGACCTTCCGTCTCAGGACGGATTTCCGTCTTGACGAAATCACCCAGACTGATATCGGGACGAAAAAAAATCGATCTCATTCCTTCAGTTTTTTTTTTTTTTTTTTCCAAAGACATAAAAATGAACGAAACATAAATTTGGATTTCTCTAAAACACCCTTAAACTTGTCAATGTTTACAGGTTTGGCGTAAAGTTAACATTTGGGTTGTTTTTCACGCCTTTACCCGTCAGTCTCGATTTTTTACGCATTTCGAAATCAGATTGCATCCGCCTCAGTAACGGTCTCCCACTTTGGTTTTCTGTGTGATTCTAACACATGAATATCTCTAATTTTGTGTTTGCCATTATTTTTTACAAATCTTATGTTTCGTGTTCCACAACAGAAGACTTGCACGATCGTCATTTTGCCACGCCCCTTCGGGAATTTCAATGCAGCTGCATCCGAGTTGAGTTGAGCTGGAGCATAAATATCCCCCCCTCTAAAAATTTATCACAGATATTTCAGAGGGCAATCAAAATTTAGGAATTTAGGCAGCAAAATTATGCATTAGTCGGGAAATGTGAGTTACCAAAACTCAAATTTTTTTCATTTTTGAACCAAAATTTTGGTGATCATAGTTAAATGTCATATTTAAGTACATAATATTTAAATCAACCCTTTGCATTCATTCTTTTCTATCATTCTTAATTTTGTGCTTTTTCAATTAAATTTTAACCAATTTCAAGAATCTGATCCCCCCAAAAAATAATTAAATAAAACCCTCACTCTAATATTATCGAAAAACTAATAAATTTTGATTTTGGACCTTTTTTTCAATCCCTGAGGATACGTTTCTGAACCTCATTCCTTTCCCTAACGTTACCAGATATATCCTGCAATCGCTTTTTAAGACATCATTTTCGAAAAAAATTTGGGCGAGTGCCTTCGAATCTCCTCTCTCATAACAGCACTAAAAAGTTTAAAACTATTTTTAAAACTGCAATTTTTAAGGAGTGAGAAAGTCCCTGAACACTCCATTCTCCTGACGTTATCAAATATGTACTATAATTTTGTTAGTACAGCTGTGATCTAGAAAAACTTCCGAGGTTACTACTTCGGAACCTTCATTTCTTCACAGTATCGGAGATCGTCTAAAATTTCGATTTGATAACTTCAATTTTCAAAAACTGCACGGGAATAGTAACTACATTTACCTAATCTATAGATAAGCCACAACACATTCTGATATCACCAAAGATCGTCTAAAATAAGGATTTTAGAACTCAAAATTCGAAAATCCCCCCCTCCCCCCCATTTTTGCTTGTATATACTTAAAACTATGATCTTGCTACAAAAAATAAAATGAGTACTAAACCCCCAGTTTTGACACAGTAAAATCAATAAGTATTTGTTTTTCCCCCCTTGAGCACGCATGAGGGGGGGGGGGGGTGTCTCAAATATTTTCCGTCTTGGAAGCATGGCCAAACTTGCACCCATGAGTCAAACAAGTAAAAGTCTGAAAATGAGAATATTATACAAGATTATTAATAAAATATTTACGGTTTTTTTAATCAATGTCACTAATTAAATTTTTTTGTTGTTTGTTTGTTTTCTACTGTTTGTATAAGAAAAGAAGACATTTCTAATGTTTTTTATTGTAACTATAAGTAATATGAAGCATTAATTGGAATGTTAAATCATGTTCTGCAGTTATGTTTATGTTTATAATAACTCAACTGATATCAAATATTAAATCACAGAATAGTTTAACAAGAAATTAGCTGCGTTTACATTATATCTTAATAATTGCAATAAATATCTAAATATTCTTGTTAAAGTTTTGAATTTGTTAGAGTCATGTACGTGCATCGTGCATTCTTTCCCCTGAACGTCAATGAACTGAAAGTCTTTTTGAATCCTTTACATTATGATGGATATATGTTGTTACTTCAAAAACCTTCATTAAGACATAGCTGTTCCCGCGGTGTCACCCGCGTTAATAAGACAACAATCAATTAAAAAAACTATTTTAATTACATCAAGCTATAATACGTATTTTATACATGTTATATTTATTATATGTATTTTATATACATATAAAGGCTTTCTCCCTCCCTCCCATAGATGCTCGCTGCACTAGTGGTTGTAACTACGAACAAATTCTTATCTTTCAGTTAATTTTCAACAGGGAAGTCATGCCAGATCTATCCTATAAAGGCAATGTTAATTTATAGAAAAGTAAACTGTAATTAGTATTTGCAATCATCATCTCACAGTGACAGTAAATATGTTGAGACCTACCATTTTTAATTTTTCCAGGGTGGGCGAGGGGTCACAGGGTCATATTCAATGCAAATTATGCTGAAAAACAACCACCATTTATTTGTAAACGTATTCATTTCTTTAAATCAAAGGATGAGGGGAAATTTTCTCCTCCTGACCCCACAATATGACTGGCCTAGCTATCTTACTACTGTTCTGAGGCTTATATGTCTGATTGTTGCTCTGAGATGAGATGGAATCATATTTTAACTCCTATTAAACTATAGGTAATCAATGATAAAAAGTTCATTAGAAAGAAAACGCATTAAATTCAATTAAATTTCTTCACAAGAATTAGAGAATACACATTTGTTTTTCCGAAACTGAATAGCATAAGCAGGTTTTGAAACATTTTCTCCTAATCTATTTCAAGTTTTTTTTTTCTTTTTTTTAACAATTATTTTAAAATATTTTAATTGTTCATCAAAAACCAATGAAATTTCAAATTATTTTTCTGATTTTACTCTCAATTGTAATTTGTTAAAATTATACTGTTTTTTAGTAAATTTTTTGCTATCCAGCAATTTGTTCTAGTTTTGTCAGTTTTTTTTTTTTTTTTTTCATTTTTGCCGGTTTTTAAAAGTTTCCCCAATGTCCCAGCAAAAATACCATTTTTCCGGCAAAATGTCCAACCCTATTCAAAATTGAAAGAAGATGGCCATTTTGAGACAAAAAATTTGAATTTTGAGCTTTTTTGGATTTTTTTTTTAATTTCAAAACCCCGCCTATGTGAATTCTAGTGCATCGAGGAACCTCTGTGCCAAGTTTGATAAAAATCCGACGAAAACTGTGGATTTGTATATGGAACAAACCAAACAAACAAACACACATACATCCATTTTTATATATATAGACTGAAACTAAAATCGTAAAAATGACTACAGCATTTTTCAGATTGCATATCAAGTCTAAAATCAAATGCTTAACCAGAAATCGAATTATAAGTATATGTATATCAATGTATCGAAACTATTTTTGGGCTGATACATAGGATACGTTTTCTTTATAAAGTAAGAAGAGTACACAGAAATAAAGTTTTGGTTCTAAGGTGGGGAAAAAATTTTCCTTTCCCCAGCTGCTGAGGGCAATGTAGAATTTAACGTTAGGCCTAGCAACTTAGCAAAAACGTTTTCTCCCTTGTAGAAGTTAGGGATGTTTGGAAGGATTTTCTCCCTCTATCACAGAAGTTTCCCCATTCGCACAATTTTTTTTCCCTGGGTCCAGCGACAGTCATCACCTGTCCAGCTCACCTTATCGGTCCCTATTGTACTCTCCTAATCCTCGGCCCCCTGCGGCTCATGGTGACAGGTTCGAGATAAGGGGTTAGGCGGATTCCAGTATGTACCAAACTCGAGTTTCTTTCCTGTTGTTGTTATTCTTAAACCACTGGAATATTCAAGCTCGAGTGAACAATGCTATCCGATTTAAGGCAGAAAGCTGCGGTTCCGTTTTATAAAGTACCATTGTGGTGGAAGTATGGTTTTGCTTAAGCTGCAAAAATAGATGGAAGTACCATCTCTGTACATTTCGAAAATTTAGATACAAACCAGAAGCAGAAAAATGTCTGTTTCAGAATCCTCAAAGATACTAATTTGGAATGGGAACTTGGAGGGTTTTGTGACCACAACATATTTAATGTGCCTCAGTCACTATTGGCGAACACGGAGGATCTTCAACAGATCAACATCGAACTCGGAACCCTCTAATTACAAGCCTTACCGATTAGGCCACCAACGGACCAAGGTCCGCTTATTTCCTTTCTACCTATTTATAATTCGATCAAAATGAATGCCTGGGTAGTTACTTTTCTGAAATCGGGAAAACCTTTTTGAAACATCCCGGAATTAATTTTGAATTTTACAGTAAAAGTACGTCTTTATGCTTGTGTGTAGTTAGTCCAGTGACAATACAGTTTGATTGAAATTTATGACATTTGGTACAAAAATACTACGAAACATATGTAAAAAATATACATTTACGGGAATCCTCCAGAAACTAATTTTGTCTTTTTTAACCGCTCGATTTAAATCATAATTTCACAATAATTCGGCAATATTGATTTGAAGCAAGCTTTTCTATTTCTCTTTTGTTATTATTTCAAAACGTGGAAAAGTCACACAAAAGTTGAATCTAGTCTAGTTTAAAGTATGAGCCATGACAAGCGCACGTGTAGTAATCGTTTTCTCACAGCACCAACTTTGATCGGTAACACGGTTACTTTAAAAACTCAAAAATTATTAGCAAAAAAGCCAATCTAAGCTAAAACTGCAGGAAATTTAAGTTATTTTACTCTGAATAAAATATTACCCATTTTTCATAGTTAAATGAATCTGTGCACACACTCCTCCCTCAAATCAAGAGGCCAATTTAAAATGTTGAAAATTGAACGTAAAAAAATATCGCATTAAGCTCCAAAAGAAATGCTACAATTAATGCTACAATGTGTACAAAATGATAATGAATTTTTGGAACTTAAATAAATTAAAATTAGCACATTAAAAGCGAAAAAAAAAAAAAAAAAGAAAAGAAAATTTGTGAAACATTTATGGGTGAATATCAGGAAAAGTGCCAATTTGACCATGAAAATTTTTAATTTTTAAAGATATTCAGAAAATAAAATTAATAGGGTATTTCAAACACACATTGGTAACAATTTTTTTTAAAAATTAGGGGCATGGTCAAGGTGAACGCTTACCCCTATTTTAGGGGAGGTTGTCTTTGAGCGTTACCGACATGATGAGAATGCTACCAACCTGACAAATATTACAGATTTTACGCTTAGTGTACAAAAGTAAACACATTCACTCAATACCTTTTATGTTTAAAAAGAAAATAATTACTTACCAGGAAAATACTCGACTTAAGTAATAATGAAAAAAGTTTAAAACGGTATCATTCAAAAGAACATAATGAGACATGTTTTTGACCCAAACATCAAGTGCCCTCGTTTTCGAGATAAGGGGTCTTAAAGTCGGCCGAAAAGTCGCCAAATTTAAAGAATTGGCAAGACATTGAAGCTACCTCCCGATTTCCCCGTTTGCCGCTTGCTAGGCATCGTATCATTTCCATGTTTGGTCATTTGCAAAGAAAGTAAATGATGTTTTATGTTAACCCTTTACTGCGTGCGCTAACATAAAGAATGATTATCAAGACTATGATGTGGAAAGCAGAGAGTTTTATCCAGAGGAGCGAAAACTTTACAACAAGAAGTTTTATATCTTTTTACGGATAATAACAATACATTTTAGAATTTTAGTGTTTTTAAGTTTTTTTTTACTCAACTAAATTATGTGTGTTAATTATTATTCGTTAAAATATATTCTACGTGTTCCTAATAATTCAGGGTTATTAATATAAATAAGTATGAAGAGCAGCTAATAGGAGCTCATGATGTACAAAAAATGAAATAAATAGTCTTTGAGATGGAAATCAAATTGTCATGGATTATGATATCAATTCTTATTTCAAAAAAAAAAAAAAAAAAAAAACATATCGATACAAGAAGTTTCACTATCTGCCCACTGTTAGCAAAAACATTTTATTTTTTATTTAAAATCGAGATAAAATAAATAAAAACTTTAAAACGAAAACGAATAGTAAATGTGAATAGCTGCAAAATTATCTCCATGCCAGAAATCACATCAAGGATAGAGGGAAATAGTTATTTTCATTCTTAAAAATACTAATAGAGTCGACGTTCATTGTAAAAACCCCTACCGTTCAAACAAAATTGGTCAATGGTCACTGTAGCGAAAAGTCTCTGTAACGTAAATGTAAAACATATTGCATGTTAATTTCGTATTGTTTAAAAACACTGGAATAACTCTTGCTAGTTCTGCCTTATGTTCAACTGGTAGGAAAAGACTAACAAAATAGTAAATCAATACAAGTTTTAGCTTACTTTTCTGTAAAAGTAGAAAAAATCATGAAAGAAAGCCTAATGCATTGAAAAAAAAAAAACGCTCAAAACAATTCAGTCGAGAAAGCACAACTTAATAAAAAATAATTAAATACACACAGAGAAATTTAAAATAGGAAAGTTGCGGAACCTGTGTCCCTGTCAGTCTGCCTATTGGTCAGTTATTCTGCCCCCCCCCCATAACTTTGAGTGCATGGTCCGATTCAAATATTTTTTTTATTTTTTGATAGAAAGATCTCCGTAAGGACTTTTGAATAATATTTCATTCAATTTCGAATTTTCGATCCCCCCCCCCCCGTTCTCCCTTATAACTTTTGAGGGAACAAGTCGAAAAAAAAAATTTTTTTTTTCCAAATATGTCGGAGGAAACACCTCATTCCTGTTTGATTTTTTTTATTTGAACACATTTTCATGAAATTTTGAGCAGTTCAAAAAATAACTGCCCCCCCGGACCCAGTCCCTAATAATAATGCTATATTTCATAAACAATAAATCATTACTGAAATTAGTGTAAGTTTTTAGTACTCAAAATGCACTAAAACTCTGAAATGCTTTTATCCTGTCTCGTCACTTTAAAAAGTTGCAGGGGAAGGTCAAAGAGTACATAAGTAATACTTATTCTATCGAAAAGCAACAAAAACCATTCCTACATACCCAGTGATGCAGATGACTGGTAATGCTGAAAATGTTTAAGGGAACTTACCTTGAGTTATAGGGGACCCGTCAAAAGAAAAGTGGTTCGAAAAAAATTATATTTGCATTTTTTACAATTAAAAAACCAAATATCACCCCCCCCCTACTACAGAATTGCACGTATACTTAAAAAAAAAAAAAAAAAAAAACACGGAGCTTCCGTTGTCATTTCCTGGGAAATTTAATTTTGATGGTGTTTAAAGTTGATTTTCCTCTTTAAAAGCTCTCTGCCTTCCACGTCATAGACTTGATAGTAGCTTTCTGCTTTAATATACACAAGAGCAAAGGAAAAGATTATTGTTAAGCCGTCTTTCACAAGCTATGCAGATGACCAAAAATGGAATCAGATTTCTCGTGAGGCGCAATTAGTGAAATCGCGCCGCAGCTTCCCGATTTCCTTATAACTCGCTAAAATTGGCGATTTTTCAAAAAAATTCAGCTGACTTTAGGACCTTATATTTCGATAACGGGGGCGCGAGGGCAAAAACGCATGCATGCAGAAACATGTTTTACAATGCTCTTTCGATTGGTACTCATTAAAAAAAAAATTCATTATTCCATGATCGCGTACTTTCCTGGTTAGAATATAATAATACTTACACAGCCTGAACGCTTTTTTGTTTCATAAATAAAATTAAAGACTAATTAAAAGTTAGTTAAAATTTAAATTAGTGCGACAAAGTTTTTTTTTCAAACAGATAAATAGGTTAATAGTTAAAAAATCAAAATAAAATAAAATTCTTAACACAATCTTAAAAAACGAAATTAATTCAAGACAGAGTTTCGCGGGGGGGGGGGGGGATTTGCACTAAACTGTTCGTAAGTTTTCCATTTTAAAACAAAATTATATTTTTGGGTGCAGTAGTTACGAACGAAGGTCTGAATATTGATGTAAAAGAAAAGAGGGTGAAAAATGGCAATAATTTTGTTTGAAAACACAAATTTTGCGGAAAAATTAATGTTTTTGAAGCATTTAAAAAAACAATAAATAAACTGCTTCCAATAATGGAAAGTTTGGCGATGCACTTGAAATTATCTTTGTTCTTTAAAACTCAACTCATAACACGAAGAAAGATTTGCGAAAAAACATCGGTAACGCACGCATCAGTTTCGTAACAAACATTTTCTGCTTCGGCGCTGCCGACATGACATATTTCCCGCAATATGATAGCTGAACATCCCTAATTAAAGATTCGAAAATAAAAACGCCTTATTATGCCCATGACGGTAGGTTTCTTTTCCATCATGCAAAAATAGATTGAAAAATTAATTTATTTTGTGTCTTAATTTCCGCTGCCGACATGACACTTCATTTGGTAGAAACAGAAAAGTCAAGATTGAAAAAATCTTACCTGTAATTCAATGCAGCCGAAGTGAAAAATTTCTATCGGAACTGAAGCATCACATATTAGAGCTTCACCCAGCGTAATTTTTTGGCGCCAAAAAATGTTTTGTCTAGATATTATCATTCCGGAAGTTGGCTCACTCGTCAAGTTATGAAAACTTGTGACGAGCAGAAATTGCTTTTTTTATCGATCTAAATTCATTTTATCTAAAACACAAGAGTTAATCGTCATAGATGAACATAAAACACGTTATTTCCTTTAGTATTTGTTTCTGCTGCGATGTTTTACAATCCACAGGATTTTTTTGAACTTTGCGATTCGAATGTGTGACGCGCTACCGACATGACATTGAAGCAATAAAAAGAGTTCTATTCTCACAAATTAAAGTAAAACCTGAAAATTTTGTCATGGATTGTATGTGCGACGCAGTTTACTATATGAAAAAAGAAAAATTTTGGTTTTTATTTGGAAGTGCTTGAGAAATTCATTTGTGACTTAAATTAGCACTTTTCCTGATATTCACCCTTATCGATTATTCATAAGTTTTATTTTCTAGTGGGAAATAAGGGATATGATAAGTGTTTGAACATATACAGTAAAGATTTTTTTTTTAAATGTAACAATTTGGGGAATTTATTTGTTATGACTTACGTTAGCTATTTATCACCCTCTCGGTTACACATAAAGAAATTATTATTTTGTTATCATTCGTGTAATTGTTTCCATTATGAAGTGATATTAAAACATGGCATTATTTCCTTGTTCTACAGGATGGTGAAAGGTAGTGATATCCATGTCTATTTAAGTATGCTGCTGCAACTTTACCTCGCATGCAGTTTGGCAGAACATATCGACATATCTCCATCGTCCTCAGAACACCACCAGCTGTATCATCCTGCTTCGTTCTTCTTCCTGAAGGAAAATTCCGGTCCATCTACGGAGAGCAATCCGCTGGACCACACGCAAGAGGAAGAGGAAGGGGACGACGATGACCCAACGAGTGAATGGAAACGAGGATTTGGCGAAAAACGAGGCTTTGGCGAAAAAAGAGGTTTTGGCGAAAAGAGGGGATTTGGCGAGAAACGAGGTTTTGGTGAAAAGCGTGGATTTGGTGAAAAGCGAGGCTTTGGCGAAAAGCGAGGTTTCGGCGAGAAGCGTGGCTTTGGAGAAAAGCGCGGATTTGGCGAAAAGCGAGGATTTGGTGAGAAACGTTCTGAGGAAATGTCTCCTCAAGAAGGCCAATTTGTTTCTTTTGTCACGCAATGGGTTCGAATCCTGAAGCCAGAAGATGTCCTCAAATACAAAAATACTCTTAAAGGACACTCAAAACATGCATCAGAAATCCACTTTGGGTAGATGACGAATAAAATAATATTAATTATGTATTAAAAAAAAAAAAAAAACTGCTGTGGTGTGTGGAGAAAGACTTGTCAGAAAACATATTAGATAGACACTTTGAAATTTTAAGCAATCTGTGTGATTGCTTAAGTGATTTTTGTTAAAAATTCAACTAGATGTCTGCAATTTGTCACAAAAATAGCATGGATATCTGAAAATAAACATTTTAAAATGATTTTTATTGCTCTTTTTAGGTTAATACTAGTAAGAAATCTAAAAGTGGTCTTTGCCATATCAACCTTTTCTGCTAATTCAAATGTGGTGTGTGAGTATGGGCGCTGCTTTAAGGGCTTTTAGGGAGATGGCCCTCCCACTGTATTATTGTTCATACTTAACGATAAAATGTACCTACTATTTGAAAACAGCAAGATGTAAACATTTAAATTTTTACATTGCTCTCTTTTTAACGAGTATTCTTAATTTTAATGTTACTGCGTAGCATTAAAGCGTTTCTCTTTGTTAAACAGTGTAATTAAAGCACATTATTGTTTACATAGCACAATTTATAACAAGCTATTTTACAGGGAGTTTAATAACAACTCCTTGGGTCAATAACTAAAGGGAAAAGAAAAAAATGTGACATTGATCGATATTTCTTTTGTATCTTACAAATGCTTCTGCTAGCATTTGAAAACTCGGCACAAATCCCTTTTATGTTCCCAGCAAAAGTGCTTTGGAGTTTTTTTCACATGACCTTTTGGGAAACAATAATGTGAAACAGATTTTGCGTTGTTTGCTCGACATTTCAATTCTTTGAAAACAAATAAGCAAATAGATGATAAGAACGAAAAAGTGTTAAAAACAATAAGGAAGTAAAAAAAAAAAAGAAAAGAAGAGAGATCTTCATACATATTATATGTTAACTCTTCCATTTATCACTGCAGCAAACACTACTGTATTCCAACGACCATAAATAATTCAGTTCTCCTTCTACCGTAAATCTAGCTTGCCAGAAGGTTCTAATATGGCACACACTGCAGTTGTGGGATTCTTGGTTGTATAAAGAGGGAAATAACTTTATTACTCTTCTTCCCTCTTGCAACATACGGAAACAAGGCGGTAAGAAGGTGTGTAAACAGCATCTAAATGTTTTTTAGGAAGAAAAAGAATTGCTGGGATAGAAACTATAATCAACAATGACAAGAAAAAGAAAAAAAACAAAACCCTAAGATTAAAATTTTTTTGTTGCCTTAAATTTTCCAATTTTTTTTAGCATTTGTAATAAAATTTTATTTTGCTGTGCAGCTTGACACATTAATGTAAAATTTTTAAATACATTATGGGAAAAGAATTTAGAAAATTGTACGTTTGGAGACTAAATGCTTTAATTTTTACAGAGCGTTGTATTGCTGAATCCATTAAAAAATGTTGATATAATGCGTTTAGCTTTGATAAGCTAATTTCTGGACTATGGTATTATAGTCTGGCTTTGACAAGTTGCATTCCTCTGGCGCGTTTAAACGGTTCCATTTAAAAAGTAGGTTTAGTTGCCAGCAACGGTTTTTGGCGTCAGTCAATCTAACGCAAATGAGTCAAGCAGCTTTTTGTAAGAGCCGGTGTGTAGGGTTAAGTAAGATGGTAAAATGACAATTTAGCTGTTTTCCACTTTGTTTAATTATTTTTCTGAAAGCACTATAATCATATTTGAATTCTTTCGACAGATATTTAACATTTCACTTCATGAGAGTGGACGAAATGTTTTTTAAACCTTTATTACAAAAAAAAAAAAAAAAAAAAATCAGTTAAATCATTGCTTCTTTTAATTTTGATATTTACTATGATGTATGATGATTGATAGGTATTATGATCTATTTAAAAATATTTTTTTTTAAATCAATAAGATTAATTACAAAAGATAACACACCAGATATTATTGAGTATTTTTTCTTTAATTTAATACGTGGATCTCTCTTTCTCTCTCGTTTAAATCAACACTTACTGGAGCAGTATTTTCTACCAATGGATATTTAATGAAACATTGAAGGTAAATAATTTTTTCAATGGAAAAAAAATGAATGAACCCCTTTTTCTGAACATTGCCTATATCCAACAACTGCGGATAGTTTGCCCAAAGGAGGTTCTAAGAATTTTTTCAAACGTATTTTAAAAGTTTTATTGAAATTATTTGTTAATTTTTGACATTTACCGTTATATTTTCTAAAAGAGTTGCTCAGTATTTATGCTTTTAATTTATGCGTTTTTTTTAAATGCAAAATGGAATAAAAAGTAGTTTTACTGTTCTCCGAGACATGAATATTCGTAGACACAATCACAAATTTTCAATGAGCTATAGTTACTGCGCACAGTCGGAACTGCGAGCATAGCATTTTCATAAGCAAGTTTCAGAAGTAAAGCAAGTTTCAGAACAAACTTTTTTTTTTTTTTTTCAAATTTGAGTTTACGATACGAGTAATTACGATACGAGTAAAGTAAAAACGAATAAATAAATGAAGAATAAACAAGATACATTTGTATGTCTAGTAATCTGACATGAAAAATAACCAATAGTGGATTTTAGAAGGAGCCCGTACCCCTCTCAAAGAGACAAAAATGATTTAAATGTACTATTTACTACATTTTAATTTATTTCTTCAAACTATAAGTAAATATATAAGTAAACATAATTTAACTATGTCGAAAAAAATAGAAAAAAAAAAAAAACATCGCTCAAACCATATTTGGAATAAAATCAATTGGAGTCACATTGCAGTCTGTCGTTAGTGTAAAAAAATATGTCAAACTTATATGAGTTTTGATTTTAAGGGTACAATTACGATTCGTTTATAAATTCTTCTTTGATTGAAAAAAAAATGATCATTATGTTTTAATAACCACTTGCTTGTTTTTCAACATGATGATTAATAGTCATTCAATAATATTCAATTTCGTTCACTTGAATAATTATAGGTTGTTTCCTGGGTTTTACAAAAGTAAAAAAAAAAAATATTGATGACCGTTGAAATGTGTGTCATAGCGATATGTGTGACTATTAAGATCTTTTAGGTCAGCTGAAAAGGAGAGAAAAAAGAGACATTTTTTGTAATCAAGAAATGGAATCTAAAAGTCGAACCACAAATCTCTGGCCAAAAACTTGTCGACAAATAGCAGAATGAAAGGACGTAGGAAAGAAGTTTTTTCTAGACATGAAATATTTCTTATGCGTTTCATTTTACAGAATCGTTTCACACACAAAGGATAAATACAAGTACAAGAGTGTATACCACAGAACCAGAACGACGTAAGTCCAAAATGGCGATTTTCACTTTTCTGCATTGACAAACCAGAGCGTTATTCTGAAAAATAAATTCCTTCACGATTTAGCAGAGTTAAAAGAGCGCGAGTCCCGTCCTTTGCATGCATCCGTCAATCGTTTTCTCCCTCTACTGAAAAGTGACGAAAATGGACTTACTTTAGTCTGGTTCTGAGGTACAGAAGTGACGACCAACAATAGACTCTAAGTCCAGCTAGTTTAGTCCTAGCCCTAGCCAATTATTGTCCCCGGTGAAAACCAGTATCCCTCTCGAAGTTTGTTTGCTTTTGTATAGACATTAATGCTCTTATGCCGTCTTGTGCTTTTCTATGCATTTGGTATGACAGTGGTATCACTTCTCTATGACAGTGGTATCACCCAACATTTTTTTTTACCCGAGGGCCGCATCCCATACAAAGATCAATGTGGGCCGGAACACATTTGAGATTGAATGTGAAGTAATTTTTTTTTTCGCAGATAACATGAGAATGTGCTAAAAAGGAAGGACAATTATAAACCAAGAACTGTTGCTATCATTACTACATGCTTATTTCAATGATACGAAATTTCCATCTGTACTTTAGAAACAAATTTATTACTATTTGGTTTCAAAGTTGCAACAATCATCCTTAACAACGGATAAAGATTATCTGTTGACTTAGAAAACTCCAGAATATATTTTTTGATTCGTAATATTAAACATAACAACGGGCCGCATGAATTGGCTTTGCGGGCCACATCTGGCGCGCGGGCAGTAGCTAGGGAACCACTGCTTTGTATAAGCTCAACAGGTAACAGGTTTATTACTGAAGTTTTGACAAAAAGGAAAGATTTTGAGCAAAAAAGTACGGAAACACTTTTATCTTCGTAAATATATGAACAAAATCCATTTCCTTTCAAGCTTTTGAGTTATATCCCCAGGAATGTATACCTGTTACAAAGTGCGATATGCTTAACACAGATACCCACTATCACAAGTTTAAACACCAAATCTTTCTCTCTCTTTGGGGAAAAAGGGGGAGGGGAGGGGCGCAATTGAGCTCGTAAACACTTCTGTTCCGGTAAAGTCATAAATCCACCCAGGAAATACAAAGGCCTGACTAATAACAGGTTGCAGACTTTACAAGGTGTACTCATTCTGCTGTCGGCTCAAACGCATGATAAGCACGTGGTGATGCAGTTTGCTCTTATCAGGGTGGAAAAGGAATTTATACGATTTGAGTTTTTCCGAGTCAACATTGATACGAATCTTTTCCTTATTTTTTACGATTCAAATCCAATACCACGATTTAAAGCTGAATTAGTTCATGAAGTACGATGTTTACTTCTGAAAGATGCTTAACTTACCATTATTTTTTAATGTTCATTTTTTTAAATCATTTTAATGTAGCATTTTAATTTTTCGTGATTAAGTTTAGAATGCGAATTTCACTAAAATCCACAAAAGTCATACTTGACACTTTATTTTTGCGTGGTCAAGAAGTACTTAGATTAAAATAAAAATTTAAACAACCCATGACACTGATTGCCGATCTCATATTAAAACGAACTTCTTTGGTCATAAAGCATTTTAAATCTAAATATATTCAATTGTTTTCGCGAGGACATGGTAAAACAGAAAAGGAAAGATAATCCTTTCTAGTAAAATTTGCTAGTCGCAAAAGAAGAATAAAGAGGGGAAATTGCAAAATCTTCTACTAAAATCAATAACAAATATTTTAATTGTTAACAAATAGAAACTGGCAAACGATAAATATTTTAAATCGTCGAGTTTTCTTTCCTCGTCTGCCAACAACGACATTGGTTTCCAATCGTGTAAATTACTTTCCTGATGAAATGTACTCGATTTAGTTTGTACTCGCTTTCTCTCCAAGTGTTTTTTAACATTTGGTTTTACTACTAATTATATTCTTTTCTTTAAAACGGGTGAGGCAGAAACATTTGTTTGATGGTCCATACGACGCATCATTAGAAAAACCTTCGCAATCGAAAACTAAGTGTAAATGGACAAAACTAAGACGAAAAGAAGAAAGAAAACTATTTCAACCTTTCATTCAGGCATTATTTCACTTCCATTCAGTGCTGTCGCCAAGGGGGGAGAATGCTACATACCCCTTTACTAGTCTTCTGAAGAACGATCCCTCCTCTGTTTAACCCAAAAAGTTGGATTTTTATAACTTTGGTTTTGAAAAAGTGCCGATTCGAGTATCGGTCGGAACCACATCCTCTTATAACATAACAAAATTTAAAAAAATCTAGGGAAGTTATATAAAGCAGTCGCAGAGGCCAAATTATTGCATGATCAATGTATCATTTGCACCACTTTTTTATCCATCAACATTTACATCAGGCAATGAATTCCTCCGCACCCTAATAAAAAAGAAAAACCCTTCCCCCTAAAAAAGCCCTCTTAGAATTTTCCATACTTTTTCAGAAAACTGCATTTTATTTCACCAGTTACTATTTTCGTTATTAATCTTTATGATGATAAAAATCTTTCTGAGACACGCGCTGTAAATTTTCTAATATATGGCGCTCGAGATGATGTACCAACAATCGCAGTTTTCTGCTTCAAAGTGCAGAACATCTTTCTTTAACCCATTAATGCCTGACATTTTTTTCCCCAAAAATATTTTGTATACTGGTTACAAACAGTGTTTAATGGACGGGAAAAATAATAAAAAAAATATTATGTAAAAAATAATTTTTTTATTAAGGAAAGAAAAATCACCCCTTAAAAGTTACGATTGACCCCAGAGGGTACCTACTTCTTAAACTAAATTTTTTTTCTGCCTACGATATAATATTTAAAAAGACATTTTTCCAGAAGAAATAAAATCAGCAATTAACATAAACTGGGAAGCTGGAAATAACTTTGAAAACTTGGCTTTTTTTCTTGAGATTGTGAACGATGTCATTTTTGATAAAGGTCATATTAAAACTGCTACAGAACACACTCTACAATGGTTATCTGCTGCAATCTGTTAATAACGAATTGAGACAATACCAAGGTACTAATTTAACACCATTATTTGGTTGATACGTTCATTTGGGGGAAATTGAGACCCTTTTTTGGACCGTCCCTAAAAAGGGACGCTAGGCATTAATGGGTTAAATATTTGTCAACGAATTAATTTGAGCTGTGGAAAACTCTACGTAGCAGACGGAAAGATTCAACGATAAAAGGAAAGAACACGTTTCAGGGAAAGTTTTTGACATTGAGTATGATATTTTATGACTAGAATAAATAAAAATTAATTAATAAGGGATGGAAAAGAAAGTATAGTTGTGTGAGTGAGGAAAAAAAAAGATTCATTGAGAGAGCATATATCTGAATTTTAAGCATGGTGCAGGTGCATTCATTAATTTAGTGTTTTATTATGAGCTTTCTAAAATCACTTTAACCCTTTATGTCCCAAATTAATTTAGCAAATTTTAAAAATCAGTACTGTCTAAAGTTCCCTACGCCTTAGGGCCCCTAAGAAAACTTTCCGATAGCAGGTACCATCTGTCGGCCTCTCAGCGAAGTACAAGGAGTGGTACTTAAAAGTTTCAGAATAATTCCAGCTACTAAGAATTCATAATGCTAAATTAATATAAGCGGGACTTCTGAGTTTCGACGGGAAATAAAGGGTTAAGCTCTGAAATAAAAGTTTAAGAATTTCGCTTCTCATCTATTTTTTTGCTTGTGCGACGAAAGGAAGTATGGCGTCCAAGAAACTTTTTCCATTTAAATGTCATTCTTAGCTTTGATTTTCATCATCTTTGAAACAGTTAGGACTAGCGTCTTCAAGACGTCTGTTTGTATGTACTGCTTATGACCAATCAAAATATCCACTTTGACAACTCCTGCTCCGATTTAAAATAGTGTTATCATTGTAGGCGGCTGATACACCAAAAAAAGTGGGGGGAAGGGGGCAAGAGAAATATGTGGAGGGGGGGGGGATTGTACGAAACATCACCTCGAAAGTTTTCCTTTTTTTTGATAAATTTTGCTGTATTGTGTTGAGTTTTAACATTACTGATTCAATGACCTCTAAAAAATGCGGGATATAACCTCAAAAATCAACCAGGCTGGTTAATTTCATTCATTTTTATGGAATGATATGTCAAAAGTCCGAAGTTATGGAATTTTCAGCTGTTATTTTGGTGACATTAATCAATCCATTGAGTAAAAAATCATTTTTCACTTGATCATCGCTTTATAACCGTGAAAAATGAGGGGGAAGGGCTTCTTTACTTTCGGAAGTGAGGGAGTGGTCGCTCGCCTCCTGTACGAGACGCCAATGGTTATCATGATATCTACGAGGGTTGAATGAAAAGTAATGCCTCCACTTTCATAACTCCCCAACAAATGGCAGCACTGGTATACGGCAGGTATTGGCTTGTTCCGTAAACTCTCCTTTACAGTTCCAGTTGGTAAGAAGCCTTTGCACTGAACGGTTGGGATTTTAGAGTGTAAAGTATGGAACCCTGCGCAGATGGTCGGTCAATGCGATTTAAGCAACGTGCAGTCATAGAATTCTTGACAGCAGAAGGTGTCACCCCAAAGGAGATTCATCAGAGAATGCAAGCTGTTTATGGTGATTGCGTTGATGTGAGTACTGTGCGTCGTTGGGCGAGTAAGTTTAAAGATGTTGAGGTGGGAACATCTGATTTGCGTGACAAACAAAGAGTTGGACGTCCTGTGACAGCAACCACCGAGTTTCACAAGCAAAAAGTTTTAGCACCGTCTGACTTCCATCTTTTCCCAATAATGAAAGAAGATCTACGGGGACATCATTATGCTTCTGATGCAGATGTTGAGAGAACTGTGAGGCTGTGGTTGCGGAAACAGAGTGTCGACTTCTTCCGTGACGGCTTCAGAAAACTGGTTCACCGTTGTCGGAAATGTATCTAATTGTCTGGCGATTATGTGGAAAAATGAATATTGGTAATTAAAGATCACATTCTGAGGATTATTTAAGCGTTTGATTTATTAAAATATTCCCATCCAAACCCAAGTAATGAAGATGGAGGCATTACTTTTCATTCAACCCTCGTACTTCCGTACAGTGCCTGCGTGTCTAGCACAACTCAAAAACGGGTAGCTGCAAATTATAAAATTTTGTATCTTGGACTTGTATTACGTTCAGTTGTCCATCTTGTTTTTGTTATTGTTGTTGTCGTCTTATGGTTTCCAGGCTGGCCATTTGGCGTGCTCTGCTTCTATTTTAAAACTGTACAGTAATTTACACACATACCATAGGGATCCATTTATAAGGCAGGCAATCATTCACAGCATAGCAACGTATTCACACAAAGAAAGGGCAAGGAGAGGAGAAAGAAAATACATCCATGCCCAAGTCAACTTCGAACCCCGGACCTCCCTATCCGTGTCAGACTTTTCTGACCATTAGACAAGGTGGCCGGCCCATCTTGTCTCTGTCTCAATTATATTCTTTAAAAGAGCTCTTTATTTATTAAATTTATTTTTTTTTGAGGCAAATCAATGTTGTCCGCCGACTCCCGGAACAATCTGTATAATGCAAGTAAGCATGATCAAATCTTATCATACGATTGTTTAAATTGCTGACGATATCAGAACCCAAAAAATTAGTTTGTTAATCTTAATGATAGGAAAATTAATCGGATTTTTTTGCGAGTGAATCGATCTGATCATTGTGATTGATAAGCACAATTTTGTTAATTATTACAACTGGGAATTGTTACATTTATCTGGGAATTGTATTGCTTAATGCATATTTCATCCAACATTTTTAGCAGGAACTTGTTGTGGGAGGGAACTACAAATAAGTTTTAAAAAAAAGTAGAGAGGAAAAAAAAGAGAGCCGGGGGTGAAGTTGGAGGGAGGGTCAGAGTACAATTACTGTGTTTTTACTTTAAAATACTTTCTATGTATAAAAGAAAAATCATAGCACATCTTTGAAAATTTTGGAACGACTTACTTTTCGATGAAACAGATACAGTCGGCCCCGCTTAAACGAATATTGTAGGTTCCAAGAAATATTATTCGATTAAGTGGGGTATTTGATATAGTGGGGATCTTTAACATTGCATCTATGGCATCGGTTCCGGAATGTTTTATTCGTATAAGCGGGGTATTCGTTTATCCGTTACCCGATTAAGCGGAGACGACTACTTGAAATGAGAAATCGAAGCCATAGCCATAGATGGATTACTGAGAATTAAAAACTCAAATCCAATAAAGTAGATCAATTAAAATGTCTACTTTAGTGGTGTTAAGTAAAAAAAAATTTAGAAGTATTAAGTAGTGTTCGTAAACTCGTAATTATATATTACTGATAGTTTTTGTTAAGTATTCTTTATATCTTTGTGGTCATGCTACGTAGGTTTTCCCTTAAAGTAAGCCTTTTATATGTTAGCATTTCTCAGATCCTACACTGTAAAAAATGAATGCTGATTTTACAGTATAATACAGATAAATTTATAGTAATTTTACAGTAATAAACTGGGAAAAAATTGCTCATTTTATAATAGCAAACTGTAAAATTGCTAGTTTTACAGTTTATTACTGTGCATTTTACAGTTTAAACTGAAACCTCAACTACTACAATCACACTGTTGTTTTTACAGTAATAAACTGTAAAACTGCTAATAGTAAACTGTAAAATTGCTGGGTAACAGTAATAAACTGTAAAATTGCTAGTTTTAGTTTATTACTGTGCATTTTAGTTTTAAACTGAAACCTCAACTACTAGAATCACACTGTTGTTTTTACCGTAATAAACTGTAAAATTGCTAATAGTAAACTGTAAAATTGCTGGGTAACAGTAATAAACTGTAAAATTTCTAGTTTTATTTTATTACTGTGCATTTTACAGTTTTAAATTGGAATCTTTACTGCCAGTATTACACTGTTGTTTTTAAAGTATAGTACAGCTAATTAAATGGTAATGAACTGTATAATTGCTAATTTTACAGCAATAATTAGTTTTTTTATAAGTGACTCCACTAGAGTTACTAATATAAGAAAAACACTGGTATTTCGTTTTTTTTATACTTATGTCAGCTTTGTTGCCTTTCCACTATAATTTAAGATGCCAAATATTCTAAATGTTAAAAATTAAAGTAATGCATTGCTCATTTTTTTCTGATATTCCATCACTTTTTAACATTTAAGTAAGTGTCGAATTTTCCTCATGCCTACTGCAATAGTGGAATGTGGGGCAAAGTGAAGTAGTTAAGAGAACATGCTTTTTTCAAAATGAACAAATAATAATTTTTTTTTTTTTGAAAATTAAGTTATAAGCACAGGCATAACAATGTATTTTACAACAAAATTTGCATTGAAACATTATTTTCCATTTGTGGCAACCAATTTGTACTTTAAAAAATGTAACAAAAAGGTGGAAAAAAATTATTTTTTTTTAATCTTTGAGGCAAAGTGAAAAATAAAATAGTTTCCCAATGAAGTATTTTCTACCTGATTGGTATGAAAAATATTTTTGATAAAATTAACGAGGACATAAAAATAAAGGATAAATGAATCGATAATAATACTGTAAACGAATAAATAAATAAATTGTATATCAGAAAAATAAATGAATGAATAAAATAGCGAATGAGTAAGAAAATAAGTGGGTAAATGTATAAATAAATGGATTATTAAATGAACCAATGTAAGTGAATTAATTCATAAATGAATACCTAAGTGATTTAATAAATGATTAAATAAGTAAATGAAATAAGTTATTCCACTTTGCGTCGCATGCATTTGACAAATTGTAAATACCATTTAAAATTGTAATAAGCTTAATGATGAAACAAATTAATACTGCACCAAATATTCGTAGCTTCTCAATCAATATTAAAAATGTTACATTACAAGAACTTTACCATTTTATAAATTCGAAAGCAATTTTTGGCTTACGAAATATTACAATAAGAGCATCAATTTTTGAAAACTGCCTGTATCCTCGTGTGCTTTAATCTTCAGCTATAAATTTTTCCTGACTAAAATAGATTCCATATGTTACACCATAGTAAAAATACTTCCAGATAGATAGTGCTGAAAATAGAGTAAATATTTTCCCATTTCACTTTGTCCCGCAATTTCACTTTGCCCCACGTACCCCTTGAGCACTTTGTTATAACACTCTGTACACTTTTCGGAAGAACTTATCGAAATGGTTTACGGATTTATTTCAAATCATTTTCAAACGAAGAATATTTCTCAGAATTCCTACAAAAACTAGCCTTTGGGAGTAAAGTGAAGAGATTTGTGAGCCAGAATTTAAGATTTGGTACAAAATGGAATGTTCGGAACTCATTTAACAAATCATTAAATCAATCTGTAGCTTTAGAACAGGACGAACTTCGAAATAAGTTACGATAATAGGGTAAAGATCTTTCTATTACAGCCCAAATTTGGATGTCTTTACAGGAAAGCAAAATAAATGAAAGCGGGGAGCTTTAAATCTGGGCTTACGTCAGGGTTGCAGTTACTATCTCCTTTAACCCATTATATCTTGACAGATGAGGGGTAGTTAAGAACTTAAGGTCGTTTGGAAAAGAACGTGATCTTCAAATTTCTTCCAAGTCCCTCGGGATGAGACAGATACTCGGTTTTTGGAAATAACGACGATGTTTGCCATTTTTACACTATGTTCTTCTTTTCTACAAGATCGTTTCAATCATTCCATCCTTTTATCAGCTGAAAACTATTGCCATTGTTTGATCATAATACTTATTTATCCTCTTGAGAACAGTGGGATTTTTTGTACGTACGATATGTTCTAAACCTGAGATTTTAATCCTGATTAAACTTCAATAGGCCTAAATTTGTACGAATCATTGCTTCAATGCTTAAAATGTACTGCAAACAGTGCCAATTATTTATTTTATTAACATGATGAAAGTATTTTAGAAAGTTTCTTCATTCTTGATTTGTAATAAAAACTCGTTAAATACATAGCAAAGGAAAGGTTAAAAAAAAAAAACATTCAGCGTGTCTTCTGTTTAACCAATAAGACCTTTATTTTCGCATCATCAAGTCCTAGATGCATACTTCTAATTGCAAAAAACGCTCAGAATGAGGTGTATAGTTGAAATAATATAATTTTAAAGCGAGAAAAAGTGAAAAAAAAAAAAATACAAAATTTAACTTTTTAGATGACGTCCAAGTCCCATGCATGACATTTAGGCAAATCACAAGAACGAAAAACTGGAAAAAGACAAAAAATATCAGTTTGATCACCATAACGTCTAATATTCACCGCGACATGAAACGAAGCGTTTTGAGACTTACGCCACTTTATAAGAACAGTCTGTTGATAAGTATCTTATGTTATTGGTATATAGTTTTTTTTTCTCAAATAGTTCGAGATTTTGTAGTGTTTTTTTACGTATCATGGCATAACATTTCACTTTTATTTGCAGTGATAAATGTAAATACAGTAGAACCTCGGTAATTCGACACCCCAAGTGACTACGAAAATATGTGGAGTTAAGCAGGGGCAATTTCAACTGTTGTAGTGTTCTATTTTGCTTAATTATTAGTGCTTACCATCTCCGTTATGGATAGTACTTTCAGTTCATGATTTTTCCTTTATTTCTTTCTCTCTCTTATTTTTTGTTTAAAAAGAACATAAGAAAATAAATAGGAAAATTTTGAATAGCTAATTACGAATAAATCCATAATTCAGGAAAATAGCTAAGAGCTTCTTGTCAATCAGATCTTTTAAAGAAAAAAGTCCTGTTGCGGATTGCCCTGAATACATTTTTCCAGCCCCTTGGCATTACCAAAAGCACACAGTGTGGTAGTTGACTCCTTTACTATAAAAAATGAATGTCGTTTTTACAGTATAATATAGCTAATTTTATAGTAAAAAACTTTAAAAATTACTGCAAATTGCTAATTTACAGTAATAAACTGTAAAAATGTATTTATTACCATGCATTTTACAGTTTTAACCCATTAATGCCTGACATTTTTTTTTTCATCGATACTTTGTATACTGGTTACAAATAGTGTTTAATGGACAGGAAAAATAGTTAAAAAATTATCATGTAAAAAATAAATGTTTTGTTTAAGAAAGAAAAATCGTCCCTAAAAAGGGACGCTAGGCACCAGAGGGTACATACTTTTTTACCAAAATTTTTTTTTCTGCCTACGATGTAATATTGAAAATGACAATTTTTAAGAAGAAATAAAAGCAGCAATTAATATAACCTGGGAAGTAGATTCAGAGAACAAGGAAATATTGGTGTTGTTGAGTATGAAAGTCAGCAAAACATTTGCTCTGCAAACCTACGTATTGCATTTGCTGCATTCCGATAAGGTCTTTTACTTCAATAGGCACATCTTACATGAGTCTTATTTAAAGCAATATAACAACTAGCCCCATAATACCTAACTCAACTCTCTTGAGCTCAATGCATGTTGTACAGCAGCTTCTAAAATAAAAATGAAGAGCGGCTACCACTATTTTTTATAGTAGATCAAAAACCGGTAGTTCCCGATATTTGATGCATGGGATCTTTTTCGCTATGCAACGTTTGTATTGAGCAAGGATATATATTTGGTTCATCAATTTCAATTACTTTCTTTTCGCTATTGGACAATCGCTTAGCCTTTACAATAGGATAAACTCCATGAAGATTCGATGCAATAGTTATAACATTGCTATTATTCCACCCAACCAATGTAATATTATTTTACCTGTCATCGACATTTAATCAAAACTTCCTCTCTTTTCTTTTTGAACAGCGTAACTTTAGTTCATGAGCATTTTTTAATCCGATTCTTGCACAAAACCTTGCTGAGACAAATAATCACGTAGGAGTGCAAGAGAAGTGAATAAATTCTCACAGTAGAGATCAAATTGGCATGCTCAGGGAATTCTGAATTAAATCTGCCCCCCCCCCCCCTTCTTTCCCAAACAACAGACACATATGCAATCCTTGAATTCTTTATCAAGGTGAAATGCTAAGCTTCTGAAACAGCTTAGGGCTTCTTCAACAGTCATACTAAACAATAATAAACACCTAAATGCATAATGGAAAAGTAATTAAATACAACGAATAATTAGTGTTTTAAAGAATTACATTTTTGAAATAGCTTTCTTTCAAAATTTACCTTGAGTATTTTTTGTAATTAAAAACAAGAAGAGAAAATATTTAAGAACATTGTATAATTAAGTTTATATATATATATTAATTAATTTAATTTAATTAGATTTTGAAAATAAAATAAGTTTTAAAAATGAAAATTATTATCAGTTTTTCAGTCTACAAACATTTACTAACTTCTTTTGATATAAATTATAGATTCTAAGCAAGAAATCAGCAACGGTTAAACAATGCAGCCTTTGGTGCCTAGCGTCCCTTTTTAGGGACGTTCTTAAATTGCTATAAAATCCTAAAAAAATTTAAAATTTACAAAATTGCAAAAAAAGGTAAACTAAAACATCGATCAAAGTAGCACATATATCAAACACAGATAGATTTACTTGTTAATAACTTTAAAAACTTAGTTTTTTGTTCTTGAGATTGTGAAGGATGTAATTTTTGATAAAGATCATAATCAAATGGCTACAGATCCCACTTTACAGGGGTTATGTGCTGAAATCTGTTAATACACAATTGAAGCAATACCAAAGTAATAATTGAACACAATTATTTGGTTGAAATGTTCATTTTTGGAAAATTCAGACACACTTTTTGGACCGTCCCTAAAAAGGGACGCTAGGCATTAATGGGTTAAACTGGAACCTGTGCTGCCAGTGTTATACTGTTGTTTTTACAGTATAACAGAGCTAAATTTTACGGCAATAAACTGTAAAATTTCTCACTTTACAGTATGAAATTGTAAAATTTCTCATTTTACAGTTTATTACTGTGCATTTTACAGTTTTAAATTGGAACTTCTGCTGCCAGTATTACACATGTAAAAACAACAGTTCCTTTTTGTACAGTGTTGTTACGAGCTTTAATAGAGCTCCTTTTAGAAAAGAAAGTACCGCCGCCAAAAAACCGCAAAATTCTCAGAAATGGTCAGTGTAAAAGAGTATTTGGTAGCAAAACGAAAATGGCAATTGGATGTCGACTTATGGAGGTTTCTGCAAATTTATGGCAAGCTGGAGAGGTTTTCCCACATTGAAATTAACATTAGAAAAATAAATGTCGACTTACCGAGGTAGTCGAGTTATCGAAGTTTCACTGTAACTTTTACTTTGACAACATAAAATATTTTGAAAAAAGACTAGTAGTTCGAATCTCATCTTCTACAAGGTTCTTACTAATTTTGAACTCTACTATCTCCTTGAATTTTGGCCCCAAATGGTTTAAACTCCTTTTTGTTGCTGATATTTTTCAATGGAATCCCGAAATGCAACTATGACGATCTAGGGTCCGTGCAAAAAAATAGATTTTGAAAATATTTTTTCATTATTTCCCTTTTTGTTTTAAACTTTTATTAGCTCACATTTGCTACTTATTTTGACCATTTTTGAAGTTGGAAGTATGCGTCTAAGACTAACAATTACGAAAATAAAGGTTTCCAGGTTAAACCGGAAAACGCAATATATTTAACACGTGCAGAAATTTTGAGAAAAATTGAAATATCGTCGAAACATTAAACCTTAATCTTTCATATTAACTTTAATGATTAAGGTTTAACATTTCGTTAATCATTTATAATATCCTTACTCCAATCAATTACGTTATCTTCAACTTTGTATTGTTTTTACAAAGCTTTATGTTTTAGATAGCAGAAAAACCTTTGTATCTTGTGGTCTCTAGGAAGTTAGTTTGAGATTAAAGAGACGCGACTAATTTTATTACTGCATAGATAAATTGCATAACCTTGAATCACCTTTTGATAATCTTTATCAGATAAAACAATTTGTAGTGATTAACGCGCTATAAATGATATGAGATAGGCTATCAGTTTTTAAAATTTAAAGCAAAATTTGAAATATTCAGCACATATTTTAACCCTTTCTGTATTAAGATAATCTCTTTGCGAACATAAAAAAGAAAAAAAATATATAATTGGCATCTAGTTTTTAAACCAGGTATTTTCATTATTACGCACACACATTGCTCGTTTTATCCGTTCTAATGAAATTATGATAGTAACAAATCCGTTCTTAAGTGAGACAAGCAATCGGAACATTCAATAAAAATTGTACATTTAAGTGGATTAATGCTTTTCAAGGGGCTAAAATCTGTGAAAAGATAGATGGTTGAATTTTTTTTGCTTAAAATGCAGTTTGACATATTTAATATAACTCAGAAAAGTTTCAAAACAATCTTTCAATATTTAATATATAATAAAAAGACGTATGATGTTTTCTTAATAGTTTCGACCTTTTTGAATGGCGTTTTCTTAGTTAGAGTTATTTTTACAAAGTCATAGTATTTAAAGTGCTGAAACTTCAAGATGAACCCATTGAAGAACTTGGAAATTTTTTATGAGTTCTATATAAAAGCTTAAGAGAGTTAGGTATGAGTTTTCTTAAAGATTTTGGTAGCAAAATTTTGATAAATGAATACGGAGAAGAAACCTTAAAATATTTAAGAGATAAAAATATCAAATTCGAAAATTTTCCATTAAATTACTTTTTTTAAATGCGGAAATAATTTTACTAATATTAACTTTAGTGCTATAAAGATGAAATACACTGTTAAAAATGAATGTTGTTTTTACAGTAAAATACAACTAATTTTATAGTACTTTTACAGTAATCAACTGTAAACTTGCTTAATTTTACTGTAGTAAACTATAAAATTGCTAGTTTTACAGTTTATTACTACACTGTTAAAAATTTTCCTGAAATTTTACTGTAAAAGTTACTGGCATCCATGTTGCCAGTAACTTTTACCGTTTTTTTTTTTTACTGTAAAATTTTACGGAAGAGAAAACAAGAATTAAAATGCGCGAGATACGAACGAGAAGGATCGAACCCGGGACCCAATTTTTTCACACTGCTTTGCTATCCATGGTACCAGATAAAACACATCAGGAGAGCGGACATAGGGTGTCATCTGCACCAATGACACGTATAGATCTGCATCTCACAGTAAGTCATGTGGTGATCAATTGGCGCTGCAGTCGCAATTTTTTAACGGTACAATTTACTGTCAAATTTTTCTGTACTGTAAACGCTACATTTTACAGTAACATTTACCATAAAAGCTTCCTGAATTTTTAACAGTGTATGTATTTTACAGTTTGGAACTGGAACCTCTACTGCCAAAATTACACTGTTGTTTTTATACAGTAATACAGCTAATTTTATGGTAATAAACTGCAACTAGACTGATTTTACAGTAATAAACTGCAAGTTTGCTAGTTTTACAGGAATAGACTGTAAAGTAGCTAATTTTATAGTTTATTACAGCGCGTTTACAGCTTTAAACTGAAACCTCTGCTTTCAGTATTATAATGTAAAAACAACAATTTATTTTATGCAGTGTAGTAATAATCATTGAATAAAAATTTAGAAAAGGTCTAAAAGTACAACATATCCTTAAAAAGTAAAATTGGTAACGCAGGTAATGATTACACATAGCTGTTATTTTAAGTTATTGAAAACCATCGATTATTTAATAGCCTTAAAAGAAAGTAATGTTGCGCCCACACCAGTTTTTTTTTATTTTTTAAAGCGCATTGTGTTATCACAAAAGATAAAATACGTTCCATTTTAAGTGTACATGAAAAGGTTTTCATCAAAAATGGAAGCACTATTTTTATGTATGAGAATACAAGATACATGTCACGCAATTCTCCCCTTAGCAAAAACTCTCTGCTTTGTTGATGCAATTCTCAAATTATTCCTCAAACCACAAATGAAAGGGTTAAAAACGGAACTTTTGGTTGTTATCAGTGGCATACTTAGGGGTTGTGGCATTTTGAACGATTAAATTAAAAAAAAGTGAAGGAAAAACATTTTCTTTTTGTTACATTAGAGGAAAAATATTAAAGAAAGAAACTCGTGGGTATAAGAGCAAGGGGGGAACATGAGACATCTCTTGAGAAGGAACATTGGGAATCATTAAAAACATTAAAAAAAAAAAAAAACGAATATCAAAGTTGCAATATTGTATTCACATTTGTCAAATAATTAAAACATTTTGAATAACGAATTATTCTGGAAGGTCACAATGACTTCTGTGACCTCCCATCATTCTTGCAATTAGTGAAAAACAAGCAAACAAGTCACGGTTTAGCTATTATTCAACAAAATTACACTTAAAGAACTTAAATTCTGAATTTATGCTGTCGACTCTGAATGCTTCTCACGGGTTCATTAGTAATAATTATTTATTGAAGGTGTTTTTATGAAGGAACGCCATAATTTCTTTATTGCTTCAAACTTCATAAGTAAGGTGACATTTGAAAGATTTTACCCAGCGCTTTTGGTGAAAAATAATCAGACAAATCACATTTTGATTCTTTTTTCGACCCCCCCTCCTATTTTTCTTATTATTTTGATACGCATTGTGTTAATGCCACAAATTGTAGGCCCATTATCTCAGATGGTAAGAAAGTCGTGGTAATAACGCAAATGTTGCGAACTCGAATCCCAAGGGGCTAAAGAGTAGTTTTTAAAGACTAAAATTTTTGTCACAATTCTTATCGAAATCTCCTTGAATACATTATCCAAACTCATTGCAGAAGTTTGAATAACGATTCTGTTGTTGTTAAAATCAGAGAAGAAAACGTGAATCGCAACAAAATTAAAAAAAAAAAATATTTCAACAAAATGGGGATATAGATTTTAATTTATATCGTATTTTATTATGGATTGTTTTAATGTACAGACTCCCGGATGAAGCTCCATCAGTTGGTTAAAACGTCGTTCAAATAACGTCAATGTCGTAAGTTTGACTCCTCCTTTGTCAGAAAAATGTTGTTTTTGATTGACTAGCTTACCTTTAGCTGAATTTTGATCTGAAATTTGAAAAATATTAAAGCTGAACTCATTACAGGATTCTAAACCACAGTTGTGTTGTTTATTTAAATCAGAAAAGAAAATGTTTACTGTAACCTGGCCGATCTCAGTGTCGTCATAAACTAATTATTTCTCAAAGGTGTCTCTTGCCACAACTTTAATAACATCGCTTTATTGAATTTCATATCATTTTAAAGATTTTCTAATTAGAATTGGAAAAATATAAGCAGAAAATTCATTCAGATTTTTTCTAGAAATTAATTATCGGGAATTAAAAATTATCTGTTTATTTCTAATGTGGCATGAGACCATAATCGTTTGAAGTATTCAAAATTTCGCTGGGTTCGAGCGTAAAAAATAAACTAAGCCTATAAAATAATAAGAAACTCAGCAAAATTTATTTATACCGGATATTTTTGTCAATTAATGCTATTATTCCGAAGTACAGAAATACTTTACCTATCAATTGACTGCAACTGTATGTGCTCCTTGCAATCTTTTAAGCAGCATTCATTTTCGTCTTACATTCAAATATCTAACTGAAATATGTAGCGTTTGGAATTCATTACTTTTGGAATGCACCAGTTTCAAATTCTGACTCGGGATATTTTCGATTCAATGCACGTGTGTCAAGTCTCCCATTTAAGTTCTATTAATTTTTGTCGTTAAATGTGATACTTTTCATGAACGCATTTCAGCTTTTAATTAAACTGTTAATGTGAAAAGTGGAAAAAATTTAAAGATACCAAATATATTTTATTATCTTCCAGTTCTTTCTATTTATATATTAATCTTATTATGTAATTGTAAAAAAGCTGTCGAAAACGTTGAGCATCGAAATGAGTAAAATTAGACACCATATATATCAATACAAACTAAAATATTTGCAAGGAGTTAAAAACTCTGCAAGCTCTTTCAGCTCGTTGTTGCTGATAGTTTCAGCCTCTTTATGTTAATTTTATTTTAAGAACTTTAACTTTCATTTTATAGAAGGCGCAACGACCCGGACTATTTAAAGGATAAGACGCATTAAAGTTGTGAGCAAACGCTATGTTTGTGGTTTTCAATTAATTTAGTTCAGTCAAACATACGTTTGAAGTACGAAGGACATTGTTCCTGGGCAGAATGCAAGAAACAAGCATCTCTGAGTAAATATCGTACACTAATTTTAATTGTTTTTATTTGTACTGGTATATACACAGTCCAGTCATATTAATGTAACCACCTGCCAAAAGCCAGAATAACCACCTTTCGCAAAGCGGAATGCTGCGAAACGTGCAGGAAGAGACTCAGTCAGGGCCCTGAAGGTGTTCACTAGTAGTTTGAGATATGTCAACTCCAATGCCATGGCCAGTTGCGCTAGATTAGGATGGTGAGGATCCATGGCGCGACTAACTCAATCGAGATGGTCCCACATAGTTTTGATTGGGACTGAGTCAGGAGAGTTTGCTGGCCAGGGGAGAAGGGTAAATTCATCCTGGTGCTCTTCGAGTCACGTGCGTACGTTGGCAGCTGTATGACACTTCGCATTGTCTTGATGATGGAAGCCATCATCCTGAGGAAAAACAATGCCCATATAGACATGGTCCTTAAGGACAGATGCGTACTTGTATTGATTTATCGTACCTTCCACAATGATAAGTGAACCCGGAGAATGTCAGAAAAACATTCCCTAGACCACAATACTCCCGTCTCCAGCTTGGACCGTTCCGGCAATGCTCACTCCAGGGCCCCCATACCATAATGCTCCCGTCTCTTGGACCGTTCCGGCAATGCTGCAAGATGTTTGGTTTCAGAGGTTGCTCGCCTCATACGCCAATGTCCATCGGTCTGATGGAGCATTAAACGTGATTCAACAGTAAATGCTACCAGTCGCCACTCAATGGACGTCCATCTGTGGCATTGGCGTGCAAATTCCAGAGTTTGTCGTCGATGAACAGTTGTCAGCATAAGTGCATGAACCAGGCATCTGCTTCGGGAGCCCGGACGCAGCAACGTCCGCTAAACAGTAGTTTGGGAGACGATGTTGGTAGCCCCTTGGTTCATCTGGGGGATCAGTTGCTCAACGGCAGCCCGTCTATTAACCCGAACGCATCCCCGCAGCATTTCGTTCCCCTCTGTCATCTATGGCTCCTGGTGCATCACATATTCAATGTCGCTGATTTTGGATAGTCCCGTTTTGCCATGCACGGTACACTTTTACTACGACGGCAAGCAAACAGCTCACAAAATCAGCCATTTCGGAAAAGCTTCCACCCTTGGCCCGAAAGCCAATGATCGTGCCCTTTTGTACGTAGTATAAATCGCTTCGCTTTTGCATTACGCCAACGATAGAAATGTTTTCCAAAGCCCTCACACACCCTTTATATACCCTCAACTGCACTGTGCTACCAAGTGCCTTCTATAATTGGTTATTTAACGTCGAAGTAAAAGTACGTGGTGGTCACATTAATGTGACTGGACAGTGTATGTTGTCTTATTTGACTTAGTCTTATGCATATTCTCATACTCTGAATCTTCTGACTATTTTTTCCGTTCTTGCCTCAATACCAAATAAGTAGAAATTTAAACAAGTCACGCTTCTATTTTTAATTTTATATAAGCTAGAAGTCAGCTATCATCAATCAGGAACTATTTCTACGAGTTAATTTTCAGAATATAACTATTTTTTGGAGGAAAACTTTCCAGTTTTTTTCCAGATATATTACCGGCAGAAATTAGTTCCGCTAACTGCCCATTAATGTCTAACAGCATTCCTGCTTCTTTTTTCTTTACAGTGAGAGGAATCCAATGTTATTACTGCTTAATAAGTTTATACACAAATGTAATGCAAATCAATGTCCAAAGTGCAATTACCGTTAATATTTTCTAGAGGTAGCGAAAAGCAAGATATATGGGAACGAGCGATATAAAGAGGGATTGTTGTAAATGAAGTGCATGCTTGTTCATCAAAAAACTAATGCTAATTTAATATTTTAGCGCATTTTTATGTTTTTCAGAATATCGTCAATTCACTTTACCTGCATTATTAAATCCAGACTGGTGTACGTTGCATTTTACTTACACTGTGCACCTCGATTCACTTTTTCGTGCATTTCTAGAGAAAATTTTCAGCATTTTTTTTTACATGCAGTGATAATTTTAATAACAATGTTGGAAAAAACTGCATCTTTTTTGAAAATTATCACCAGGGGGTCCTGTCTCTCGATAGCTAGTGCTCACCAACTCCCTGAAGATTATTTCACAATCTTATTCGGTTTACGAAGCATTAAATCAAAATTAGAGTTATTAGAATTATACAAAAATACCTCACAAACTTGAAGAAAATAATTTGGATAAAATATGTGCCAAAAAAAAAAAAAAAAAGCATTGTTTTGAAATGCACACTTTCATGACTCCTACTATAGGTGCTAAGGGGCTCCTGAACATAGCAAAATGGCTGTACGTTATGTTTTAAAAATCTTTTTTAAATTCATGGTCTCTGAACACGTCTATAGCATTTTGTTTCGTAGCTCAGTGCTTGAATTGAGTTTTGCCTAGGATTTTCATTGAAAAAGGGCTAACATCGTTTCTTCTAATTAGTAAGACATTTACACAAACTTCATCTTGTGCAGAGAAAAGGCTTTTCAACTGATACAAAATGCTAAGGGGTACCGTAAAGTCGGGTTACTTGGACCCACAAGGAGGTTACTTGAGCCCACAAAAATGATAAAATCTGGGTTTGGTACTAGCATTAGAGACTGCAGAGTGCTTCTACCTAGAGGAGAAACGAGGAACTACGTGCAAGTCTTCAACTAATAAGTACCAAACCTAGATTTTATCATTTTACTGTAATGGGCTCAAGTAACCCCTTAGGGTCCAAGTAACCCGACTTTACGGTACGGGATTTCTCCCCACCGCATTAGGTTATTAATATAAAATTTGAGCTTGAGAAATCGATTACAAAAAGTTAATTCGAAGTTAAAAATACTCCAAGCTTCTCAACCCTGGGGTCCCAACTCATTTTGTAGGAAATTTCAAGGCAGCATGGACTATCGGCTTCCGTGCACGACGTGAAAAAGCGACACATAAACAAAAAATCTTGATGAATTTTTTAAAAATACATTAAGAATATTGTTTTTGAGCTCGTTAGTTGCAAAACAATACGTTTGACTTCAAATAGTTAAATAACGTTCTTTGATGAGGAGCAAGCAACGTGATTTATATGAAGTCAATCCGAAAAAATTTGTTTACTCAAAATAAGCTCTCACTCACAACTGCTATTAAAAATTATACTATTTGGGGGGCAACAATTTCATTTAACAATTTATTTTCGTAGAATTTATTATTGTGAGACAACGTTAAGAAGCGAGTATCCTTTCTACATCAACAATGATTTATTCAGGCAATTTTATTAGACGTAGCAATATCGCATTTTTATCCAGTAAATGCTCAATTCCTTTTCTTTGATATCAAATGCTTACTTTAGTTATTACTGCAACAATATGTGTGTGTTTCTTTGGATATTTACGTAAAGAAAAAAATAATCCTTTTTTGCAGCAAAAGAGAAAAACACCGATGACTTATTGACTTCTAACAATATGTGAAAAATCAATACCGTAAGGAAAGAACATTCAACAAATATTTTGATTGAAATAGAAGAATTTTTTTTTTTAATGGCGAGAAGAAAAAGCTTTTTCTCATCCATACAAGTAAATTTTCTTTTTGAATGAGTTTTTTAAAAATATTTTTTTTTTCAAAATTAAATAAATAATAAATGTGTCAGTGTCTTAATGAGTGAAAATGAAAAGCTAATGGTAGAAGAATTCTTTAAACGAAAAAAAAATCCAATAGTGTTTGAAAAAAGAAAAAAATACATTTACAAGAAAAAACAGAAGTGAAAGAAAAGATAATACGACGGAAAAAGTGATGAAGTGTTAGAAAAACGAGAAATTTCAGTTTCTCTATTTCAATGGGTGAGGAAAGGGTGTGTGGAGAAGGAAATTATGCGCGTTAGGTATTAGTAGATGTTATTTAGACAGCCTAAAAGAGGTATTGATTTTGGAGAAAATACTATATACATGAACTAAAAAAAATATTCTTTCATTGTAACTCACAGTGTTATTTTTCGAATAGTGCACCCTTAAACCTCGTGAGCTTCTTCCTGAAGAGGGGGTTATACAAGTGCTATTTACGTCACTGTTTAAGAACTATGTTTTGAGTTTCTTTTTTTTTTTCGAAAAACAAGTTCTTAGCGTTCCTTGTTAGTTGCACAAGGTTTCACTAAATGTAACAAATTCTCCAGTTTAAAGATGGAGGGGTGTTTTTTTTCCAAAATGATGAGGGTTGTTGTTGTTGCTGTCTTGCGCTATGATGGCAATTTGGGTGCGCTGCTTCACTTTTCAAACTACACTGAAGTGACAAAAGTCATGGGATAGCAATATGCAAATTTTCAGATGGCAGTAGCATCGCATAGAACAGGTATAAATGCGCAGTGCTTTTACAGAGCTTTCATTTCTGTTCAAGTTATTCATGTGAAGAGGTTTTAACGTGATGATGACCGCACGACGTGAATTAACAGACTTTGAACGCGGAATGTTAGTTGGAGCTAGACGCATGGGTCATGCCATTTCGGAAATCGTTAGAGAATTCAACATTCCCTGATCCACTGTGTCAAGAGTGTGCCGAGAGTATGAAATTTCAGGCATAACATCCCACCATGGACAGCGCAGTGGTCGACCGCCTGCACTTAAAGATCGAGACAGGCGACGTCTGCAAAGAGTCGAAATTCTAACAGACAAGCAACACTGCGTCAAATCACCGTAGAAATCAATGTGGGACGTACAATGGACGTGTCTGCTAGAACTGTGCGGAGAAATTTGGATTTCTTGGGCTATTACAGCAGAAGACCGACTCGAGTGCCTTTACTGACAGAACGACATCGCTTGCAGCGACTCTCGTGGGCACGTGAGCATATCGGTTGGTCCCTAGATGAATGGAAAACCGTGGCCTGGTCCGATGAGTCACGATTTCAGCTGGTAAGAGCCGATGGTAGGGTTCGAGTGTGGCGCAGACCCCACGAAGCCGTGGACCCAAACTGTCAGCAAGACACTGTTCAAGCTGGTGGTGGCTCCGTAATGGTGTGGGCTGTTTTTTCATGGCATGAACTTGGTCCTCTAGTGCGACTGGACCGAACATTGACTGGAAATGCTTATGTGCAGCTACTTGGAGATCACTTGCAGCCATTCATGGACTTCATGTACCCAAACAACGATGGGATTTTTATGGATGACAATGCGCCATGTCACCGGGCCACAACTGTTCGCAATTGGTTTGAAGAAAATTCTGGACAATTCCAACGAATGATTTGGCCACCTAGATCGCCCGACATGAATCCCATTGAGCATTTATGGGACACCATCGAGAGGTCTGTTCGTGCCCAAAATCCTGCCCCATCAACGCTTTCACAATTATGGACGTCTATCGAGACAGCATGGCTCAATATTCCTGCAGAAGACTTCCAACGACTTGTTGAGTCCATGCCACGTCGAGTTGTTGCACTTCGCCGGGCAAAAGGAGGGCCGACACGATATTAAGAGGTATCCCATGACTTTTGTCACTTCAGTGTATAACGTCATTTGGTACACCCATGCCTGAGTCGGGATTAGAACCCTAAACCTCCTAATCCACTGGCAGATTTCTCTGATCACTATATAAGGTGGCTGGCTCAAATGGCTGCACGAACAATAAATGAACTATATTTGAACCAGTGATAGAACGAGACATTTTTTGAAGTCAAAATCAATTTGAATCAAAGAACTGAAGTTCAAAAAGCAAACGAAAGGAACTCTGGACATTTATAGATTTGTTTAAATTCAAATTAAATTTTTTCTGGGCAGTAAACAAGACAGTAAAAAATTTTACTTAACTTGTTGGGAAAAAGGAATTTTAAACAGAGTTGCTAAATGATTTAAGAAACGAACTTCAGTTTTTATGAACGTTATTTTCAGCAAGATCAGAACCGTTTAAAATTATTAATGGCTGTTTAAAATCGGTGAGTTCCTGTGAGAATTTACGACGCTACAGTTACTTCCTCCCAGCATTACCTGGAAAAAATTTGAATGATTTAGTGAATTTCTTAAAGTGGAAAAACATTTTTCTTTTTCGCGAGCATGCTTCAAGGTTGCAGCACCATTTACTACTAATATAATTCAGTCAGAGTAAATTTGATCCCCAAGCTTTCTGCTTTTAACTTCCTCATAGTTTAATAATAAGTCGTTTTTCAAAAGTCATCCAATTTAAATTCGTTGCAATTATCCTTTCCTACTGCCCGAAAAAGGGATATTGTTGAAGTCGGAGGTCAACTTTTCAGAGGAGCACTACACTGTAGCCGAAAGAATGCAGCGGAATCTTAAGAGCTGATAGAAGTAAATCAACAGACGAGATACAGTAAGTCGCTTAACTTCGGATACAACAGTCATCTACAAGTCAGAAACATTCGCCAATGAAGTCTAAGCTAGCCAAAACCTTGACTAATCGAAAGATGATGTTGAGGAGATCGTTGAATAGTTGTAGTTGTTAAATAAAAAATGATCAAATAAGCTTTGTGTTAAACTATAATTAAAGTTAAAAATCAACGTAAATAAAGCACAAATTAGGTAGAATGTACAGCAAATAGCTATTTCAAGGCTACAAAGGAGCCTCTTCTTCAGTGCAAAAAGCTCAGCACACAACATGAAAGCTGCGAAATAACTGCTAGCCGTAAAAACTATTTTTAACTTTAATTATAGTTGCAGTTGGAAAAAGTGACTTCTAAGTAAAAATATTTCACAACGGCATTTTGGCATGAAATAGTTCGACAGTTTTCTTATAACGAAAATATTTTTCATACATAATTAGCTCGAAGTTTGTGGGGGTAAAAAGTGCTTAAAATAAAATGAAGCACAAATTGACTCTTAAGAGCAAGAATCTGAGAAACTGTCACGCCTAGCATTATGAGGTGATTCATGACCTCTCAGATTTTCTCCCAAAAATTACCAAATATTTATTATCTTATTGAAAGACCAAATCCAGAATGTTTTTCTCTCAAGTTGAGTTGTTTAGTTTTTATGGACCCCTAAAATTGAAGGTGCGGCATCGAAAATTAAGCGGATTTTCAAGACATGGAAATTGCTGTGAGCCAAAACTCTTACCAGGAACTGTTAAACTGCAATTTTCTTTTTGTATATGGAATATAGAAGGTTGAAACTTTACAAAATGAATGTTAAATTTGTGGTAAGTTGCTGCCGTAAGGTCAGTGAAGGCCCTCAAAACAGGGCATTTTTGACGTTTTTTAGCGTTTTTGAGGTCCAAAAACAGCTTGTACATTTCAGTTGGCACGGCAAAAATAGTGTCGTTTGAAAGACAGTGTAAGCACTTTAAAATAATGTATAAATAACCGAGGAAAGTTCAACGTGCTTTTAGTTGCGTAAGGTCGAAATATGAAAAATGTCATATTTTACCGATATTCAAACGGTCATAACTTCCTCTGCCAATAACATATTGAAATATTTTTTTTGACAATGTCATGCTCTATTCTTTGTCTTAACAGAACAGTTGAGTCCTTTGAGGCGAAATGTGAAAATTTTTTTTTACAAAAAACGCACAGAAAAAAATAAATTTTTTGTAAAAATTTTTTTCACATTTCGCCTCAAAGGACTCAACTGTTCTGTTAAAACAAAGAATAGAGTATGACATTGGCGAAAAAAATATTTCAATATGTTATTGGCAGAGGAAGTTATGACCGTTTGAATATCGGTAAAATATGACATTTTTCATATTTCGGCCTTACGCAACTAAAAGCACGTTGAACTTTCCTCGGTTATTTATACATTATTTTAAAGTGCTTACACTGGTCTTTCAAACGACACTACTTTTGCCGTGCCAACTGAAATGTACAAGCTGTTTTTGGACCTCAAAAACGCTAAAAAACGTCAAAAATGCCCTGTTTTGAGGGCCTTCACTGACCTTACGGCAACAACTTACCACAAATTTAACATTCATTTTGTAAAGTTTCAACCTTCTATATTCCATATACAAAAAGAAAATTGGAGTTAAACAGTTCCTGGTAAGAGTTTTGGCTCACAGCAATTTCCGTGTCTTGAAAATCCGCTTAATTTTTGATGCTGCACCTTCAACTTTAGGGGTCCATAAAAACTAAACAACTCAACTTTAGAGCAAAACATTCTGGATTTGGTCTTTCAATAAGATAATAAACATTTGGTAATTTTTTGGAAAAAATCTGAGAGGTCATGAATCACAGGCGTGACACTCTCTCAGATTCTTGCTCTTAATCTAAAAATCAATTGCGAAAAATCAAAAGAAAAAAAAAACAATTCTTGATTTAGTACTTATCTAAAACGTCTCACTTGGACGTGTTCTTTCAACCAAGAAATGGTGGGCAAGAAAAAACCCTTGTGACGTCATCCGTCTTTCATTTTCCAAAACTAATATTTGCGGGACAGTCAGTTAAAGCGAATGCTCGAGTATTTAAATATTTGTAAAGACTAGAAAAATATTTTTTCTTTACAAAAATAATTTTTTTTGTTGCATATTGTTGGGGGAAAAACAGCAACGATTAGAAACTTACTAGGAAACTGGTACTTCACAAACCTTCTTAAAAACCTACATCTTTTTCTTTAGTTATATTGTAACTTTAGGTAAGAAGAAGCTGTATCGGATAGTAGAAAAATTACCGGACTCCCTTTTTGCTAGAGATTTTCTAGTAGCACTGCAATCTTTTTTTTCTTCAGTATAGTGAAATCTCGAAGAAATAGCCTCTTTTGTTCTCACTGGATGAATAAAAATGGATAAAAATATGTATAAATACCGTTTGTGTAAAGAATGTAAAAACTGAAAAAACGTGGATTTACCAATGAAATTACCTCATCAAATTTTAATTTATTTCTCTACAATCGGGTAAGAAAAATATTTCTGCTTCGTAATTGGATTGGAATTTATGGGGTTAGAGGCATTGAAAATGATATTATAAAACACAATATAAGTCTTTTAAAAGCTAATTAATCAAAAATTGAATTCCGAGGTGCAAATATTTGCTCCCTAACTCCTTCGTATTCTGAATTTATGCTTCTTTGGTGAACCGAGACATGTTTTTAACGCCCCTACAGGCGCATTTCAAGAACTAAAAAATGAAAGTACGACTTAAAAATTTAATCAAGTATACTTTGCGTTTTGTACTTGAGATAAAATTTAACCTATCGGAAAATGGGGGAAATTATACTGATTCTGAACCTTTTTTAATTTCTTCAAACTTAAATTGTAAAACATAAATGTCAACAAATAAAAATAGTGTACATTTATTATCTCTGACATATTCAATCCCATGTTTAGAAAGTTAATTTTGATCACTATTTTGGTTTTCGCTGTTTTCGTATACCATTTCATTTAAATTCACCACGGAATCCCCCATATTTTTCATAACACGTGGTTTAACTGGTTGGAACCCGAAGCTAACCCCTGAAGGAGCTAACCCCTGTTTCAGATCCAGACCAGGAGAAGAGCAACGCCTGGTTTAGCACCTCCTAGAGGTTTTGATTCATAACGGAAACTTGGAGGACTTTGCGCACACAACCCATGTTTAACGTGTCCCAGTCACCATTAGTGAATACGCTGGATCTTTGGCCTGCTAGGATTGAATTTGAGACTTTCCAGTTATGATTATGACCCCTTACAATCGGGCCACCAAAACCCTGTTTTCGTATACCCGACGTACAAATATAAAATGTGGATTAAAAAAAATACATGTTAAAATACGGAAGAAGGGTAAAAAGTGCTTATTCAGAGTGCGCTTCATGGCTTGTTACATATTTTCTTTATCTATCGGGCAGTTTGTGAATACTACGATGCTAAAAATCTTCTTTTATTGTTGCGATCTGTTCATCGAACTATTTTTTTCATCTTCGTTCAAATAGAAACATTGTTCAGCAAGTGTGCCACACATCGATGTAAACAGTTAGTAATCAGAAAGAGTCAAGTCTGGTGAGTTAGCAGCATGGAGCAGAACTTCCCAACTGAGTGCTTCCAACGTGTTATGAACTCTTTTCTCCGTATGAGATGAAGCGTTGAGCACGATCAAAAATTACTTTGTGCACCCTCTTTTAGAATTCTGGCCTATTTTCAAGCGTTTCAACTGTTCAACGCGGTCTATTGTTGTTGGTAACGTTTTGTACTAACCCTTTCCCCAGGTTTTAACAGCTCATACTATTCGTTTTTGGAACTCCACGCCTAGCAGCCACGAACAGTTCCATTTGGAAAAGGGGTGATAGTAGGGGTGAATCTGCAGCTGATTGCTATTAATGTGTACCAATCCAATAATGTATCATTTTTCGGAGTAAATGAAAGTTTTTGTTAGTAATAAAGAATCTGACCAAAGAATCATAAAAATATACAATGTTATCATCACACTGAAAAAAAATGAACTACTGTTTTTACAGTATAATACTGACAGCCGAGGTTCCAATTCAAAATTGTAAAATCCACAGTAATAAAGTGCAAAACTAGCAATTGTACAGTTTCTTACTATAATGTTAACATTCTTGAAGTTTATGACCGTAAAATTTAGCAGCATTATACTGTAAAAACAACAGAATAATACTGGAAGCAGAGGGTCCAGTTTAAAACTAATATTCACGGTAGTAAACTGTAAAATTAGCAATTTTACAGTTTATTACTGTAAAATTAGCAATTGTACAGTTTACTACTGTAAAATTAGCAATTTTACAGTTTATTACTATAAAATTAGTTGTATTATACTGTAAAAACAACACTCATTTTTTACAGTGCACCGCTATTGCAGTCTTTGGGAAGAAAAACGGACAATTGTTCTCTCATGAGGGATTTCGTTGATAATGGTTTCGCCCGGTTTAACCTTTTCCCTAATGATAAGCTCCAAACACCCCCACAAATAAGATACAAACAAACATATATTACCCCCGTGTTTTTACAATGCATATATCATTTCCTCAATTTTACGCACTTTGTGATAAACCGCTCAGGATAAGGCGGCCTCAACGTCGCTATGGCAACAATCAGGGCTTTTTTTCCACGTCTAGAATTCGTTTTACAAGGCAGTTACAACTTTCAGAGAAAACAGCCAGCACGCAAATGCATTGATTTTCCACTCAGCTAAAGACGTTAGGTATGGTTGAGATTAATAACTTACTTTTTTATTGCTCTTCATTTTATGATATCCTCCCAATTTATTGCTTTGTTTTTTTTGTTCAATTGGGAGAAACAATATTTCGCGGAATGTACATACATGATTTGTTACAGAAATATGACCTTCTTAGTTTTAATTTTGATTGCTTTGATTTTAAATAAAACTTTTTTAAACTAAGGCTGAGTTATTTAACGTTATAACATTTTAGAATAAATAATGTAAATTATCATTCGTATATTTTGTTCAAAATCATTAGAATAATTTTGCACTAAATGATTTAAACTCTTCCAATTCTTGAGGCAGAAATTATTAATTTGTTAATATTTAAAAAAACTGAGGGTTTTGATTTTTTTAATAAGAAAGTTTATTTATTCGTTTTGTTCGGTTGACTATAAAATGGCTCTGATTAGCTTTTTCATTCAGAATTTCATTCATTTTTCATTGTCAGAATTACGATATATCTCATGAATGTAGTAAAAATATCCTTTCTGATTCAAAGGTTTTATATTCCCTTTTCTAGTATAATGGTGCACTGAATTTCAAAAGGGAATTCATTCCCGGAAAAAAATGGGCACGGAACTCGATTATTTTTTCTGTTAGGTATTTTATATTACATGTACTCTTTCTAGAAAACAATAAATGTAATATTTTGCAAAAGTGTTTAAGTTTGATTGGAGGAATATTTGAACTTTGTTTCGAAGCTCACTTGTCAATGATTGATAAAGAGGTTAATTGCAATCATAAAACTTCCGTAAGGAATATTTAAAAAAAATTTTGCTTTAAGACTTTGTTTTTATTATTAATTAGTACTCTACACAAACAGTAAATGATTTTGTTTTTTAAAAAATGGTTCACATACGAAATAAAAATATAATTTCAAGTTTTCCAAAATTTTTTTTCAAAGAAATTCGCATTTTTCAAAAAGGGCTAGACAAGATTTTTTTTTAGGTCCCCTTTTGTTTATTATTTTTATGAATGACATTCATGAAAATGTTTCTGGAAACATGAATTGTTTTGCTGATGATGTCAAACTTGTGGGGGTTGTAGAAAATGACGAACAAATAAATCAGCTGCAACAGGATTTGGATCATATTACTAAATAGGCAGACAAGTGGGGTATGGCAGTTAATGTTGGGAAATGTCAAGTGCTGCATTTCGGTCATGGAAATAAGCATACAAGCTATTATTTACAGGGTTCAGTCATTAGTAGGGCAGATAATGTTCTGGATCTAGGTGTCTTAATAAATCAGGATTTCAAGTCTAGTCAACAGTGCAGCATAGCTAGTAACAAAGCCAATAGGATGCTTGGGTTTATTAATAGATCTATTTCAAACAAATCTAAGAAGGTTCTTCTGCCTCTATATAGAAGTTTGGTAAGACCTCATTTGGAGTATGCTGTTCAGTTTTGGTCTCCTTATCTGAAGACAGACATTAATTTATTGGAAAGGGTACAAAGAAGGGCTACAAGGTTAGTAAATGGGTTTTCTAATTTAGACTATGATTCCAGACTTAGAATGCTTAATATGTATAGTCTTGAGCGAAGGAGAGCCAGAGGGGACATGATTCAGTTGTTTAAATTTATTAAAATGAATGATGTTACGGGGTTAGATTTTCGCACGGAAAGCAGGACAAGGGGTCATTGTTTTAAGCTGTTTAAATCTCAGGCTAATCTTGAAATTCGGAAAAATTACTATTTTAGCAGGGTAGTGGGAACTTGGAACAGCTTACCGGAAGAGGCGGTAAAGAGCAATGGAGTAGATGGCTTTAAGAGGGCCATTGATCTTCATTGGGGTCTTTAATTTGACTAGGACCAGCCAAGTTGGGCCCAGAGCCTGCTGCTGGTCGCCACATTTGTATTTGTATATTTGTATTTGTAAGATAAAGTATTGCTGTTATCTTATATAAAGAAATTACGAATGCATAACTAAATTTAACTATTAAGCACGCATGCACTTTGAACAATGCTCCAATGAATTTTAAAGCTAAGTGGAACTTTACACAGGCTACATGAAACTTTCCTCCAGCAATTAGTTTTTTTTTTTTTTAAACCGGAACAGCTTACTGCGAAAGTTGTATAAAGTCACACCTATTAACAATTATAACTCTACACAATTTTTTTTACATTGTATCAATGTTGATGCCTCTTAGGTTTTAAAGATAACTGTACAACAAATATTAAATCATAACTGGCAGAATGTTGGAAATAAAAGAGTACATCCACTTTTGAACCTCTCTCTGAGTATTTAGAACAGAAACGGGACAGTTGCAATGCATCACAATTAACTAGATATAGGTAACATTTTATTTTATGAAAATGACATTGACATTGGTTTCTTAGAGAAAAATCGTAACATCAATCAAAGAAAAAAAATTAGAAGGAATTTCTAAAACGTTTTTGAGTGTCCTGAAAGTTTTTGAAATGTGGAACTGTGCCATTCTTGCACCGATATCTTTAACTGTCCTTCCATTTTTAAATTTTAAATGAAAAAATAAAACGGACGTAACACACCAAAAGAAAACGAATTACTACGTGTAAAGCGAGGTTTAAGCTCGTGTGTGGGTATGTAGGGGAAGACCGCCTATATTGGACCACTGCGTAAATTGGACCTCGGGCTTAAAATCTAGTACAAAGATCCATGCTACACTTTAACGGTAGAAATATAAAGTTTTAGGAATAAAATCAATGTGTATGAAGTTTCATCAGTCTTCGAACTGCGTAGCGTGAGTTACGGCATGATTTATGTTGAAAACGTGCAAAATCTTATTTTGCGGACTTGTACCTAGTAAGATAGTGCAAAAACCTTTAAGCTGAGGTAATCTACTGTTATAGCATGATAATCTGTATTTAATAAGGATTACATCTATGTATTTACATGCGCGATTGTGATAATTTTTGATAGAGAAATAAGCTGGAGAATAAAAAATGGCATGTTTTCCTTTATTGGACCGAAAAAATTATCCTATATTGGACCAGTGGTCCAATTTAAGAATATGATTTTAAGCAAGACTTTTTATTAATTGTAACATAAAATAAGTGACTCATCTGATTTAATAGCGTAGTTAAGATTAATTTAAGCATACTTTAACACCTATTCACGATATTCATTTTTTTATCAAGCACATTTTCTCTCTAGAAGCTGCAAATTCTTAAAACATATGTTTTTTTCTCTTTTTCCATAAAGCTGCAGTTTCAGGTTGTTAAACATAGTTATTAATTTAAATTGAATTTATGCTGGTTTACCGAGAAAAAAAATTTTAAATTCTTCGATTTGTTCGAAAAGAATTTAAAAAGAAACAATTTATATGCTACCAAAATGTTCAATGTTGATGAAGCCGGTCTTTTCACTGTCCAAATGCCCCAAAATATATTGACGTATAAAGGTAAATACCAGTTTGGAGCAGTACTGCGTGGTGAACGTGTTAGAAACACACTGGCTATTTGCTGCATGAGTGCAACAGAATTGCTAGCCCTCCCCATGCTTATTTTCAAAAGATTGCGTTCCATGTATGAGCTTATCGTAAAATCACCCCCTGGTGAGCCATATGCTTTTTCAAAAGTACGGTTAAGTTGTACTGTTGTACACCATGTACAAGAACTACCTGTAGAATCAGCGGATAGTTCTCATCAAAGCATGATTGTTAACTTCAACTATGATTTTGTAAAGCCCCGGCTCACATATCACCTTACCTAAAAAATAGAAAGAACAAAAAGGAAGGCTATCTCAGCAATTATTCTAACGCCGTATGAAAGAAGCATAAAACAGAAAAAGTCACATAAGAAGAAGCAAGAAACTGCACAAAACAATTGTTATTGCAATATTTTTCATAGAGATAAAGTGCAAAACATGATTAAGTGCATGAAATGACATCAGGGAGTTTATCAACACTGCCTAAGTGAGACCCAAGCAAAAGAAATTCTATTGCAAATCCTGGAAAAAAGATGTATGGTTCAAATATAAATTCTTCTATGATTTCCTGGCACGGTCCAATTTAGGAAGCGCATGGTTCAATATAGGCGCATATATTCCTAAATTGGACTTTTGCAACTTTTTGTAAAATAATTTTTTAAAAAATAATTTCCACATTTTTAGAAAATATAGGCTCCTAGGGCGGTTCCAGATTAAATTTAGCTTACGATGTCCTATTTCGTATTTTTGTTTTGCTTCACATTAAGCGACACAGGCCTCCTGTTCTTAGGGGGTCCAATATAGGCGGTCTTCCCCTATTACTGTTACATAAAGTTCCTGCCAGAGAACACGACAAATTTATTCAAAAGCTCAAATAAAGCACCCGTAATTCTAGTTTTAATATTTTTCCTCTTAAATAATATTAGAAATAAGTTTTCTAATTTTTTAAAGCTTTACTTCATTTAAAGACGAGGGGGGGGGGGGGTGTACGTCCTTTCATGGATTTCGTTCAGAAGTTCTAGAATACATTGAACACGTGTCAGCTCTTTATTAGTGCTTAGCAAAGCTAAAATATACTTCACGTTCCTACTTAATCGACCTAACAAATGAAGGGCCAGGGGGAAAAAAGATGAAAGTGACCAAAAAGCGATTTCGAGAAAAACGAAGAACAAAGTTTAAATTCTCGTAACTCCCTTTGTAGTTAATAGAGTTTTCATGCACATTTCGGTAGATTCTCATCGTTTCCCCCCCTTGTGTTTCTACCAGATGATACTAGTCCTTCATAGCCCCTAGGTAGCGCTAATATCTCTAAATTGACGAAAAAGTGACTTTCATCTTTTTTCCCCCTGGCCCTACAAAAGTTAAGACTTAGGTTTTGTGAAAAAAAAATAAAAACAACTTACGTTCAATTCAAACAAGTCTTTTTTGTACGTACAGTTTACTGATAGCAAAACAGTTCGAATTCAAACTTTGTCGACTGGTTAATAAAACGAGAAAATTGCAGGAATTCTGAATGTGCTGAATTTTTCTTATTCAGAAACACAAAAATTGATTATTAAATTTAGAAATTTCAGGTTATTACGCGCTACATATTAACAAAGTTTGAAATTGATGTATTGAATCAAAGTGATTGAAATTCAAACAGTAAGTGCTTATATTAATGATAGAAACTCTTATTTACATGAAAAATTTAAATGTGTATTTCAAAGTTTTACTCGCATTCTTTTACTTTTGATTATGGGAACAAATAAAAATTCAAGGTACTTTATTCTTTCCCACACGGAACTCTTCCTTCCAAATTACACGGAAATGCTTAGTGACAATTAGGTAGAAATAATTTTACAAAGAATAAGGAAAGCATTGATAAAATGATGACAAAATTGTTTAAAATTCATATTATATATAATGAATGTTCGATAACATTCTTTAAAGAAAATTTACTTCTGATGGTAAAAATATGAACCAGGTGTAATGAAACAATAATATAAAAAAGCGTATCGACGTGTTAACAAGCATATGTCCACTCATATATTAATTTTTGATTTCCTTTTTTTATTCTGCTTTTGCGACTAGCAACTTTTACTAGTAAGAATTATTTTCCCTTTCTATACTTACCATATCTCTCGAAAATAATTAAATATATTTAGATTTAAAATGCTTTATGACCAGAGAAATTCGTTTTAATATGAGAGCGTAACCAGGGTCAGGCGTTGTTTAAATTTTTAATTTAATCTTGGTACTTGTTTTTCTTTAGATTTTGTGTAATGGTGACATTTGCTTCCGTGTGGAAAAAGTATTTGTATTTTTACTGAACTTTGCTTTAAAAAAACTTAAATTTTTGTAATAGTTAGTGAACTAGTCAACTTGATAGTTACGTCATCAGTGAGAGAATGTTTTACTTAAATTAAATGTCTGAAAGTATACCGAAACTACACAGAGATTCTTACTCAAATTGATTAAACTCTCTGTTTCACGAGCGAATATAATTTTAAGAAACTTTTTACTTTGTGAGATAAAATGAATTTACTTGTTACTATTTGCATGTAAAAAGTTACGAGGTACTTTTCGTGGTTTTTAAAATTACTTTCCTCAAAGTTTTTAAGACTGAGTTTTAACGATACTATCTTTGTGAAGATCATTTATTGCACTATCAAAATTAAAACTTGAACCAACGAAACGAAAAAATGTACTGGAAATAGCAATATCTTAACTTCAGAATGGAAATTTTAATTGCTATTTCAGAAAAATTAACTAGATGTTTCGTCAAGAACTAAACAAAAAGACATTCCGTATATCAACTTCATTATTCAATATGAGCGAAAAAATTCGGATTACTCTTCAAATTATTTCAAACGTACCTTTTCCAACTTGGAGAAAATCTTCTGAATAAGAAATGTGCCTTTTATGTAAAAACATAAACAAAACAAGGTATACTCTAATTATAAAACCGATACGAGACACTTTTAAAGTATATAAAAATATACAAATTCCAACTACTCTACAGTTAAAACTTGAGTAAACTTCCGTGATATCAATTATTCAATTCTTACTGTGTTGAATTCCGGGTTTTCAAATAGAAACCAACTTATTTCCAGTACGTTTTACACAAATCAGGAGCTCTTCACCTATCATTAAGAAAATTGAGTAAAACGGAAAATTCCGAAATTATAATTGCTAGAAAACGATTTAGAAGTCCATCGAAAGAAGAATTTAAATTGTTCTTCACGAAGCAGAAATTAGATAAAGTGATATCATTACATTTTGCTTTTTTACTTCACTGGAAAAAAATGAACTGTTGTTTTTACAGTATAATACTGGTTCCAATTTAAAACTGCAAAATGCACAGTAATAAACTGTAAAACTAGCAATTTTACAGTATTTTACTATTAAGTTAGAAATTGTACAGTTTATTGCCGTAAAATTCAACTGTATTACAGTTGAACAGTATAATACTGGCAGCAGAGGTTCCAAATTAAAATTAAAATGTACGGTAGCAAACTGTTAAATTAGCAATTTTTACAGTTTATTGTTATAAAATTAGCTGTATTATTCTATAAAAACAACCTTCATTTTTTACAGTGTTACAATTAACGTAAATATGCGTTTTTTCAAGGATTTTTTCCACGTGGCATACTTCACAGTAGTAGAAGAATGTGCAGTTAAGTGTAATAGCGGGGCAAAGTGAAATGGAATATTTTTCCAGAGCCACCTTTCAAGCAGTATTTTAGCTATGTCGTTGAACCTTTAGTATTATAGGATTATTCCTACAATACTAGTTCAAAAAAATTAAGTACAGCTGCTTTCAGTTCGCATGTAGTTGCAACAAAAGTATCTCATCCTGAATTTTGAGCTCGTGTAATGTTGTCAGTACTTATTAGGAGAAGGATACAAGGGTAGATGGGGGTGATCCAGGCCCGTCATTTAGGGGGGCAGGGGGGTTAATTGCCCCCCCCGACTTTGAGAAAGCAATGTGTTTACATATAAGTGGGCGTGGTTTTTGTTGTTTTCTGGTGAAATTCTATTGTGTTTTTACCCTTTGCCCCCCACCCCCTGGAAAAACTTGAAATGACGTCCCTGGGGTGATCGCTCCTCCTTTGAGGAAGTAACTACTACTAAATTTTCAATATTGAAGCTCAAAAAAGGCATTTTTGGACTAGCTTTGATGCTAACGAGAAAGGAAGTTGGGGCACTTCTCAAGATATGTTTCGCAGTTGAAGTCCAAAACATATGAGGTGAACATTTTTAAACCAAGATTTGCAGTATTGAATACGTAATAAAAGCAATCGCTCCTCCCTTGAAACATTTCTAGATCTGCCCTTGTTACTTATCACAGCTTACAGGTGCAAGACGTGAGGGGTGACTTTCTTTCTTTTTTCTTTTGTTGCCATCCCAGCCCGTATAAGAATCAGAATGCTTATTCAACCACATCTCCAGCAAACAATATGTCACGATATGTTTAATGTTTTTTGAATGTGTTTTTCAGTGCAAAAAAGAAAAAAAAAACATTATGGACATAATGCTTCATTAAAAAAAAGAAAAGAAAACAAAACAGTAATATATTTTATTTTTTGCTTTCAAAAAAAAAAAAAAAAAAGAAAAGATGGTTAAAAAATATAAACCTATTTAAAATTGATCTACTAAGTCAAAAAAAAACTTCGTTCCAAACAAAAACAAAAACTATGAGAAACAAAAAGCGCAGTAAATTCCATGAACTAAAAATGACATAAATGAAAGGGAATTTAAAGCTACATGCATTATGGAAATTTTAAAATTCTTTGACATTCGTAGGCAGAGGTGAATTTTGAATACATTGACATTTGAGCTTCGTTCGATAATTTCCGCAACATTACTCCGAGTCGTCTGCTAAATATTTATTGCCAGTCTTAGCTATCTTTTTAATACAAAAAGTGATTTTAAATGAGAGCGAAGCTATGTAGCGAACTATGTATGACAGGACAAATATTCAAAATTTTATTTTGTTGGCAGCATGACTCGCTGAATATAGCTTACATAGTAATTTAAAATTATATTGAAAGATTGTCCACACATTTTTTTAAAAAAAAGGATAATGGGTAATAGCAGTAATTTCCTCATGTTGTAAAATATCGTTATTCTCAATGTTGTTAATTGTAATCAATGTTATGAAAGTTTTTTTTTTTACGTTAATGCATACCAACAAGGAAATTGCAACCGCTATATTCGGTTGTATAAAATAAAATTGAAGTAATTCAAACTATATTAATTAATAAAATGTAATAAATATAAATTATTCATAAACAACGGTAGAAAAGCTAGTATTCTACTTTTAAATTCGAAACAATAAACATTCGATTCATTTGTTTCAAACTTAATGAACCACACTATTTAAAGTTTTCAAAGTTATGGTAGCACTCTGAACTGTGGAAAGCATTCGCGTTTGACTTTTATGTTTTTGAAATAAAAAATAAAAATAAATAAAATTGAATTTTTTCTTTACATTTTTCCTAAAGTGGGTGGATTTTATTTTGAAAAATGATTGTTTATTTATGAAGATAAATAAAGTGTTAATCAAGTTATAGTAGAGTGCGATGCAAAAGTTTAGACAAAACGCAAATACATGAATAAAAAGAAAACTATTCAGCGAAATGCTTTCAAATTTCTACTACAGGCAGACAATATGGTCTCAAATACGTGTCTAGGGTTTTTAAAAATATAACCGAAACGAAAATTGGAAAATACAAAATACATGTTTTTTTTGCTGTTGCAAAAGTTTAGACACAAGTTAGATTTTATACAAATTTCTCTTGAAATGTGATTGGCGGAGAAAAGGTAGAACTTTATTCTTCGAATATAAAATGCAGAGATTTCTGAATGAATAATCAAACTCCCAAAATCTCTGTAATTTTGGTGTAAAGAAGATGAGAAAGTTTGGAAACCGAAATTTGAAAATGAACCCACTCTATTAATTCGTCTTTTGAATCGGCCCTAGTATGGTAGTTAGTACATTGCTTTTTACCAAACGGAGAGCAAAATCAGACATGCTTATCGATCAAAAAGGCCAAGAAAAAATTTATTTCTTAAGAATGAAGGAATTGAAAAAACGGCTTGAACTGACGATTCACCCCTTAACCCTACAAAACTTGAAGAACTTTTGTCAAAAATAGCACCTGACAGCTTAAGTAGATGTAGAACTTAATCGGGATGCATAAAAAAAAGCAAAGAATTATGCTTGAGCATTTTCGGAAATAGTTTCCCAACTAAGCCAGATTTCAAAGGAAAAAGCAGCACATGTATCATTGTGACTAAAGAATTAATACAGTGCGTCGCAAAAGTTTAAGCACTATGCAAAGTTTTGAATAAAAAGAAATCTTTTCAGCAGAATGCTTTCATATTTATACTGTAAGTGGCTAATATGATCCTAATTAAGTGTTTGAAGTTTTGAAAAATATAACCGCAACGAAAATCAGAAAATACAAAAGATATTTTTTTGGCTGTCGCAAAAGTTTATGCACAGATCAGATTTTATGCAAATATCTCTTGAAACGTGATGTGTGAAGAACCAGTGCGGTTCTTTTGAACGAGTTATATAGGGTAGCAATGGCTTAAAGTGTTATCAAGATGCCAAAGTCACTACAGTTGAAGAAGTTGTGAAACTCTGGAAGCTGAAAGCAGAAAGTAACTCTGTTATGCAAATTTCAGTGATTTTAAATCGATCTAAACGTGGTATTTATAATGTTCTGAAACGTGGAAATCAATTTAAACCTGCTTTCGCTCAGGAAGACCGAGAAAGGATAGAAGAATTAAAAAACTGGCCTTAACTGAAATTTTGTCACTTAATCAAGTACAAACTAGACTTGTAACAAAATTATCACGTGATACCATAAGCAGACGAATAAAAGAAGAGAGGATTTATCAAAAAAAAAAAAAAAAGTTAGTTCGCAAACCTTTTCTGAAAAAGTGTCACAAACAAGCAAGACTGCAGTGAGCAAATCATCATATACATCATAGTGACGAATGGATTACTGTTGTGTTCTCTGATGAAAAAAAATGGAATTTAGACTGTCTAGGTGGGTTCTCATACTACTGGCGTGACCTAAGGAAAGATCCGAAGTGCGTATTCAATAGGCAACATGGTGGTGGTTTAGTCAAGTCATGGTATGGGGCGCTTTTTGCTTCAACGAACAAACTTCTCTTAGCTTTCTTAAGGGTAGACAAAATTCAGAAAGCATTTGTTACAATTTTGTGAAGTCCTAAGTGGTCCTAATTGGATTTTTCAGTAAGACAACGCTTCAATACACAATTCCCGTAGTACGAAAAAATGGCTTGCTTCTCAAAATATTAGTGTAATGAACTGGCCAGCACTCAACCCGGATCTAAATCCCATAGAAAACATCTGGGGAATTCTGGCACATGACGTATACCAGAATCGGAAGCAGTATTTTGCTCTGTTCAAGAGCTTAAATCTGCAATCGAGGAAGCCTGGTACAGACTAACTCCTGAAACCTTCCATAATCTCGTGCTATCGATGAAAAATCGCATATTCGAACTCATCAGATGCAACGATAACACCATAGACTACTAAAATACTTTTATGCTTTCTAAAATATATATATTCCGCTTTTGTGAAACTTTTGCGAAAGCAAAATTTTGATTTTATCATGTAATCGTATTTTAATTTCTATGAATTGTTTCCAAATTCGAAACACGGATTTGTAAGCTGTTTGTTTAATTACAGTAAAAATTTCAAAGCTTTTTGGTGTATACTTTTCCTCTTATCAAAAGATTTCGGTTGTGCTTAAACTTAGGATTAGAGGAAGTACGGATAAGACGAACTGCGGTAAAGACGAATTGATCGTAAAAGTCCTTTGGAGTTAAAATTCTAGTATAGTATAAAAGGTTGCTATAATAATCACCTGTAACACAAATATGCACATACGCAATCGTAGTTTTATTATAGTTACTAGCTGCGTCACTCGGCTTTGCACGGGGCTACATTGAGAATAAAAGTTTTCTCAAGTGACGCGTGTCTATATAAGTCCAGATTAGATTAGTCCAGTCGATATTTTGCCGGCACGCAGTTCGAAAAATGAATTAATCGCCAAAAAAGTTTTAAATACTCTGTCACAGGAAAAGATGAAAATCAAAACAAGTAATTTTACTTGTTCATAATCAAGAAAAAAAAATGTCAATACCTTTTTCTTATCAATGATTTCTTTTACACTAATAAATTTCTTTTATGATCGTATGCAGACGACTTTAAAATCCTGTTTAAAATTGCTTTTTACTAACTTAAAAACGCCTGTATTTTTTTCTGGGGGAAGTAAGCGGTTAGGAGTTTTCAAAACCTTCGGAAGGAAATCCCCGTAAAGGATATTTTTCTTGAGCTTTCCAATAAGATCAAAATCGAGAAGATCCAATGTTTATTTCGGGTTCAAAGAGCCATTTTAAGCCATTCTTGAGTCTTTAAATTGAAATTCGAATGGATCGGTACTTTTCTGGAGTTCGAAACCCCCCCCTACTACCCTTTCCAGGTGGCCAAGTACCTCCCTGCCAAATTTGGTTCAGATCCGACCCAAACGTGGTATTTGTATAGGGAACATGCACATACGACACACCCACACCCACACATATATTCTCTTTTTCATTTATATGGATAATAATAACTACGCCTCATGTTTGAGCATAAGCCTCAATGTTTGAACATTGTTAATTGTTCAAACTTGCTTACTTTTTATTGAGTAAATTCTGGTGATCTAATAATATATTTCATTTCAACTAAATGTTAGCTAAAGCCATATTTATACAAAAAGTACAATGCATTTTTCACAATTCCATTATTCCGTGTCTGAGTACAAAAGTGGAAAATTAAACTTTCATCCCTTCGCAAGAAAATATGCTGAGAATAAAATAAATTAAATAGAGATTTTAGTTCCTAGCTGAAAAATCCTAATTAAATTCTCTTATAGCTGAGTGTTAAGCATCATCAGCAAAAAAAAAAGTTATTTCTTTGAAATATGCTTTCAGGTACTTGAGCTAAAAAGTTATAGGCTTTTCTTTAATGAGTATAATAGCTGTTTGCCTCCTGACAAAAGACTTTTATACCGGGTGGAAAATATTTTTGACATAAAAGAAATATTATCAAAGAGTAGAACTAGCTTATTTTTTGAACAATTACCCACCAAAGAATTGCTCTCTTAATTTGTTCTAACTTTTGCCGTGGGGAAAAATAAGCGTTTTTTTTCTACTTCTAATTTTATCCAATTCAGAGCTTATTTAGACAAATTATTTTTCTTATTTATTTCAATCAATTTACATTTCTCAAACGAAAAATTGATATATATATATATATATATTAGAGATGTTGGAGATCATCGAAAATCCGCATTAATTGGGACCACGGGTTAATTAAATTATGCGGTATTAATTTCTTATTTTAACCCAATTTGTAAAATATTCAGGTAAATTGCTTTCATTATTGATTTCAGTCAACTTACATTTCAAGCAAAAAATTGGTACATTACAGATGTAGCCCATCGTTAAAATACCCAACTAATTGGGACCACGTAAAAAAATCATGGGGCATTAATTTCTACTTTTGCCCCAATTTGAAAATTATTTATACAAATTCTTTTCCTTATATATTTCAATCAATTTTCATTTCAAATGGAAAAATTGGTACATAATGAATGTAGCAGATTGTCAAAAATCCGAACTCATTGGGATCATGGGTAAATTAAATTATGGAGCATTAATTTCTGATTTTACCCACATTTACAAAAGTTATTTACAAAAACTATTTTCCTTATTTATTTCAATCAACTTACATATTAAATGAAAAATTGGTTTATTATAGATCTAGTAGATCGTCAAAACTCAGAACTAATTTTTAATTCCAGGTAGTTCGAATTTTAATTACTCCGGAGTTTCTAAAATTCCCACGAACATACCGTTTATAAAAATAATATGTTCCTTAATCAAATAAAGTGGTTATAAAATACGTATGTACCTAACATACAATGCATTATATAACTCTTCAGCAAGTTTATTCATTTTGAACAAAACTTAACCAAAAAGAATTATGGTTTTTGATCTCGAAAGAAAATTCGTAACTTCATGGAGGTGCTTTTGGATTTTTTACTTTTCAGAATTTCGACGTAGTAACATAAAGTGAAAATGTGTAACTGTAAAGTGAAATATTTTCTTTTTGTTTCCCTCGACGGTGTATGTATATACAATGAAACCTCGATAGCTCGACACCCCATAGGACCATGAAAATATGTTAAGTTAAGCGGGTGTCAACTTACCGAAGCTCTACAATTTCAACTAATAAAGGGTTTTTTGTATTGCTTTAACCCATTAATGCCTAGTGTCCCTTTTTAGGGTCGGTTCAAAAAAGTGTCTGAATTTCCCTAAAAGGAACATTTAAACCAAGAAATGTTCAATTAGTACCTTGGTATTGTTTCAATTCGTTAGTAACAGATTGCAGCACATAACCTTTGTAAAAAGTGCGTTCTGTAGCAGTTTTAATATGATCTCTATCAAAAATGACATTGTTCACAATCTCAAAAAAAAAAAAAGCTCAGTTTTCAAAGTTATTCCCAGCTTCCCAGTTTATGTTAATTGCTGATTTTATTTCTTCTTACAAAATGTATTTTTAAATATTATATCGTTGGCAGAATAAAAAAAAATAGTAAAAAAAGTATGTACCCTCTAGGGTCTATCGGAACTTTTAAAGGACGATTTTTCTTTCCTTAATAAAAAACTTATTTTTTACATAACACTTTTTTAATTATTTTTTCTATCCATTAAACACTGTTTGTAACCAGTATACAAAATATCTTTGGAAAAAAAGTCAGGCATTAATGGGTTAATTACTAGTAGCTATAACCAACGTTATAAATAGTAATTTCAGTAAATGATTTTTTTTCCTTCTTCCTCTTTTTGTTTGAAAATAATACAGCAAAATAAATCGGAAACGTTTAGAAAATCTGTTTTGGAATGAATTCATCATTTTTTAAATAAATAAGAGCTCGTTGTCAAAGAGTTAAAACCCTTCTTACACTTGCTTAAAAAACATGTGTCGTGCTGGTGCGGTCTTATTTCTGGAATGTGCTGGGTACTTTTCTCAAAACCCTTCTTAGCTCTGGGCCTGCTTTAACAGCACTTAGTTGTGGTAGCTGTTTCCTCTGGTACAAGTGGGAACCCGCCCCTCCATCCTCCAAAAGCTCGTTCTGGAAAACAATGAGTTGACTGATCCAGAAACAGAATAATTCTCAGCAAAGTTAATGGGAAAAATATTGGTAGCAAAAGCTGAACTGAAATAGCAAGGGGATGGCGACTTATAGAGTTTCCTGTAAATGAATGCTAAGTTAGAGAGGTTTGCACCCACTGAAATTTACATTGGACCAACCAATGGAAAAAACAATATATCGACTTACTGAGATTGTCGAGTTACTGGAGTTCCACTGTACTAGGTAATTCAGAAAGTAAGCTCCAATTTCTATTACCACTACATAGTTATGCTTGCCAGTTCAAGCAGTCGCATTACTTCAGCTGAGTCCTATACAAATAAGGAAAGAAGATTTCAGATTGATCACTTGAGGTTGTTTTTATCTGATATAGCACTTTTTCAACAATTTTTCTCCCTTCCCTCACTTCCTGTCACATGTCACGCTATTTTTCATAAACATATTCTGAAAATAATAACAATAATAAGAATTTGAATTTTGACAACTTAAATTCAATTTATGGTTTTCGTAATCACAAATTTCAATAGGTGTGTTTTGTAGGCGTGCAGGTGTAAGCGTGTGTCTGTAGGCTTATGTGTATGTATGTCCGTGTATAGCCTTGTATGTGTGTGTAATAAAAGTTTTTTTTAAAAGCCCCCTCCCCCCATAAAAGCTCCCCCAAAATTGAAAGAAGAAATATCATGGGAATATAAATGAAACTCTTCCCGTAACAGCTTAGAAATGGTAAATTTAGGAAACAAAAAATGGACTTATCAATAAAATAACTTATAATTAGTTGTTTTAAGCAGAAAACGTTACATATCATTTTTCTCTCTTAACGGTTAGCCAAATTACAAAAAAAAGAGCTTTTTTCTTTTTCTTTTTCTGCGTTTTATCGAATGGGTTTTTATCACATCGTTTCGTTTACGCATGGAAAAAATGTTGAAAATCTTCAGACGCGTTAAAACAATATCCTCTCAATCTTATTTAACGCCTTTAAATATGCAATAATTATCCTCCTGGGAAATCAGTGCGAATCAGCTCCAGACGTATTATCAATTATTCAACCGTGAAATGATTCAGTATCCTTATTTTTGTATACTTGCTATTTAAATCCCGAATCTCAGAATTCTCTAAGGACAAAAAGAAAGCACACCGGAAAAATATTTCTTTTCTGCTTCAAAGCTTTTATGACGTCATGCCGAAATTCCGTTATCCAATGAAACCTTCCCACTTGGTTTCCATGGTTACTGCAAAATGGTTTCCGACTTGGGGAACCAGCATTTTGCATAAATCTGAGTGATAGTAATGGCTGTCGAAGTTGCAGTGGAAGAACATAAACAGGTGATGAGATGGCGATGTTTCGGTCTATTAAGAATCTTATCAGTAATTTTCATCGCTACATATTGGAACGCACATGGAAACAAAGTTAAGAAATTTAAATTCGTATTTAAACTAGCGAATACGAGTTTATGGTGCAAAATTATTGCTTCGCAGTAAACTCTTTTTAATATGAATATTTATTTGTTAAATTACTTAGGAAAAATGGAATGTATAAGGAATTCAAAGTTGTAGCTACTGTGAGTGAAAAGCATATGATTCTGGCTGAAAATTAAGTAGCGTTTACATAACATCTAAACTGAATATATTTGACTAAGTTCTGAAATCTGATTAATTTTTTCAGTGTTGAAATGGTTTAAAAGCTTAACTTTCGGAAAATCAAGAAATTTTATCCGTTGTCAAAATCTGTCATGAGAAATTCCTTCTCGGGTGATAAAAAGAAATTGAATAGGAACAATCAACGTTTGAGCGAACAAAAATTGCAGACACGTTTTTCGGGGTCACAAGGAAACCCCCTTTTTAATGCAAGGAAGTGTGAGCTTTAGGATGAAAAGTCACCCGAGAAAAGATTGTAAGAACAGATGTGTTTGCCATTTTATGATTTCAGACAAAGTATATATTTTTAATTTATTATCGGGTAAGTGAGATTTTAGACAAAAACAAACCTATAAAATACGTAAATCTTCTTTATTTCATCAAACATGAAATTAAAAAAAATAAAATTCAGTTTTGTCTCCTACGAAATGTATCAGTTTTTCAAGGCTACTTTATTTCACAATTTATCTGTGTCAAACTGCCTACTCATAAAGCAGTGAGTAACCGCCCCTTAGCAAAAGCAAGGGCTAAGGCAGGAACATGCAATACACCGCCAACTCGTTCATTTCGATATATCGACTGCATTTTCGGGCTTATTATGCCCTTATCAGCATGGAATAAGAAAGTGAACGAGTTGGAGGCAAAAAAAAACTGCATGTTCCTGCCTTAGCCCTTGCTTAGAGACGGTTACTCACTGCTTTATATCTGAGCACTGCCTTAAAATTTACGAGTTGTACCGTTCCCATGCGCGGTCATTCGCTGGTATTCTAATTTCACATTAGCTACCAGTTTTTTTTTTTTTGCAGCTCTCTTAGCTCTGTAAGACGTTTTTTGCCTCCAACTCGTTCACTTTCGTATTCCATGCTGATGAGGGCATAATAAGCCCGAAACTGCAGTCCATGGATCAAAATGAACGGTATGATCTATTATAACGATATAAAATGGAAAAAGCAACTAGTGGAAGAAGTGCATTTATTTTTATTGATTATATGGCAAGCTCATTTACAAAAATAACATTAGCAGGTATCATGAGCCGAATAGAAACATTATAAAAATATTTTACTATATAAGATTATGCAACAAAAAGTGAAAATATTGTAGAATTCCCTTGAGGTATAATCCGTACATTGTTAAAAGTTTTGGCTTTCACAGAAAGAAAAAAAAACCCTTCTTAAACAGAGAATAATCCAGTGAGTAAAATACTTTATATTTTAGAAAAGGTGAGCGAAAAGTCTGAAGGAAAAGGTAGAAATAAAACTTGTTTAGTGGCAAGAACTTGAAAGCTTTTCTTTTACGTCACTTATAAAAGGGAGGAAATATAACAAAACGTGTAGCTTAAACGAAAATATGACTTCAGACATTAACCTTAGATCTCCCGAAAGTAAAGTAAAGAACAGTAAACAATGCATATCTCTGATGAATTTATTAAAAAACATCATTGAAGTATTTTATGGAGGAAAAAAAACAGAGGTTCAGTAAAGTTGTTGCACTTAAACATAGATTTTTCTGTTCGATGCATTTCATATTATCTCTCTCTATAATAAAAACGCATTGAACAGTTTTGATTGTTCAAAAACTTATGTTTAATGCTTCAATATCAATAACCCATAGCAGTACAAGAATGAAAAAATATTTTTTTACCTTTGGGGTTTCCCACAAATGATGTTACACTATAAGAGGGGGTAGGAGAGCTCCTGAAATTGTGAGCTTGGGACAAGGAGCAGAGAGAGGGCAACATATAGTGTGATATCATTCTATTTTTCACACATCCGTGAAAAAAAAAAATCGTTACAGGAGGAGAGAGGATAATCGTGACTCTTGTGGGCAAGGGGGGTGGGATTGGGTAAAACGGTTGAAACAAAATTAGACATAGTTTTTGGATAGGCCTTAGGTAGCTGTTTGGCCTTATAAGGAAGATAGTTTATTCCCTCTTAACTTTAGATGGGTTTGTTTCTTTTCTATTTCATTAAAGGAGAAGTAATCATTAAGATCTCCAGCTTGAAAAATAGAAGAGAAAACTTCAATCTCTTAAGTCATAACAAATACAAAACAGAAATATATATTTAATTTCTTTCCAGACAGCTCGGGAAAACAAGAAAAATACTGTGCATTGCTGTTACCCTTACTACATACTTATTTTCTTAATACGAAAACACCAACAGCAATTTTACAAATATTTTTGACTCTTTGGCTTCAAATTTACAGCACTTATTCTTAACATTGGGTATAGATGATTGAATGGTTTGAAAGGTTAGATAATATAGTTTTTAATTCGTAACGTTGATTCTAACTATGGGCTACATGGATAAAGAATATAAATAAGGGGTGAAGGGATACAGCGTGCCTACACTTCACTCTTACTTCACAGTTTGTACCTACCAGAACTCGTTATTTAACCGGGATGGGACCCTGAAAAGCACTTTGTTCTTTTGAAAAAGAGCAAAAGCTGAGCAAACACCTGGTCCAGTACCCCGACCAGGTATCGATTCACTTGGAGGACTCTGTGACCACGATCATTTTCAACGATCACAGCCACCAGATAAAGACGGTGGATCTTTGAGCAGCTAGGATCGAACCAGGGATCCTCCAGTTACGAGTTCGATGCCTTACCGATCAGGCTCCCACGGTCAGTATAGCGTGGCTACCAAAAATATGTTTCTGTAATCCAGGTATCACACAGAAGCATTTGTTGAAAATGAGCTAGCGTTTGGTGCCAATGTGGAACTGGAATTTCCAACAATGGGAAGAGCAGGAGACCGATATGCATCACAGCAAAAGCACATCGGTTCTTGTCGCAGCAATTCATTTGGTAATTCAATGTTTTTATAAGTATGTGATGTGTACTGGAAATAAAGTGCTCGTCTAAAATTTTACCGATTTCTTGCAGTCTTGACGGTTTCTGAAAAATGAGAGTTTGCTTGCTCTTTTTTTTCCTATTTGAATGAACTTTGATGTTAGAATGAACAATGGATAAGAATGCTTTTTTACTTCTTTGCAATTTACTTTTAATGGCTTTGGTTTGTAATTCACTTTTTCTGAACAAAGATAAAACCATTTCCACCTCATACCCTTTTACTTATACGTAAAGATCGTACAATTCCTCAGAGATTTCACAATTCTGACATTTACTCTGGCTTTTACAGGTGCAACGTTTGCCGAAGGCGTTCCAGAATGTCTGTGAGCGATTGATCTTCGCCACTAAGAGAGCTATCCGTGAACAGTGATTGATCGACACAACTGTCATGGAGTTGCTCTCTTCATGGAAAGATCCTAAAGCAGCCCATTTGTCTCACTAAAAGTCAGCCATTTTGCCATTCGCATGGAACGTTCGTAACAAATACGTCTCTTCGTTGGAAGATCTGGAATTGTGTGACAAAAACAATGCATAGGTAATGATTGATTTGTATTCCAGGTTACACATTATCAGTTATTTTGCTATAATATGTATAATATTAATCGCATCTTTAATGCCCAAGTAGAGTAACTAGAGACTTTGATGCTGGAGAAAGCTGGTTTGGCTTTGATAAGAAAAAGCCTTGATGGAGTTCATTTTTTCATGGAAGAACAAGTAGTATGACGAGGTTCGCTGCATTTGCAAAGAGTTGGTGTTAATGGATCAATACCGTCGTCTGTCAGATGTATAAAGCTGGTTCTTAAACACATCTTACTTTAAGGGATGATCGTTTCACTAATTAATATTTAGAAAACAATATTTTCTCCCCCTCCTCCCCAAAACCTTCATAGTGGTTTTAATTCGTTTTATTCCAGAGAAGTGCAAAAAATATGAGTTCACTTTCCTCAAAAATGTTTAAAACACGAAGTATATTTACTTTTTTTGTTGACAGCTTTTAGTTTAAATATATGAACCTGACTTTTAAGTTTATTGTATTTGAAGATTTTTTCAAAATAATTGAAAAGAATTAAAACAAAAGAGAAAAACTCAAAATGTAAGGCTAAATGAAAATGAAATATAAATTAATGGAAATTGATTCCTTATGTCTAGAAATGCAATTGCGCTTCATTATAAAGAACAGTTAATAATTTAGAGCATTCGATTTTTCTTTTCCGTTTTATATTTCGACGAAACAGGTCCAGAATTATGTTAATTGCCAAATGCATAATAACGGTGCGAACTATACAAAGATGTATGTTTTTGTTCAAACAGGGTCACTGGCGCAGCGAGAGGGGGGGGGGGGTTGGGTGTTAAACCCCCCCAGAAGGTATGATTTTGTTTTTCTTTTGTAGTTGAACCTAAAAAAAAGAAAGAAAGAAAGGACAGATGCCGATTGTTCAAGAACGGCCGATTATTTTTCGTTCCGAATAGCCAATGGCCCAGGGGCACAGCGAGGGGTTTTTTTGGGGTGAACCCCCCTAGAAGGTTTTACCCCTTACTAATAAAAGTTCAACTACGGAAGAAAAAAAATCATTCAACAACATTATCCTCGGAAAGCTCATTGAGCAAGTAAGAAAGGCTCAGTGGTTTTCTATTCTAGTGGACGAAACGACTGATGTCAGTACAATTACCCAAACGGAGTTCTGCGTCAGATTTGTCGAGGAGGGTAATGTTCGCGAAGAATTCTTGCAATTTATTCATATAACTGATGTAACTGGAAAGGGACTAGCTGCAATAATGACGAAAACAATCGAAGACCTAAATCTGCAGCCTCAACATATGGTTGGTGAAGGTTATGATGGTGCAAGGGCTATAAGCGGGCACATAAAGGGTGTTCAAGCACTCAATCCTAGAGAAGTATCCGAGGGCTATATATGTGCATTGTAGCTCGCATTGCTTGAATATTTGCATCTCTGAAGGATGTTCTGTTCAAGCAATTAGGCATTGCATTGGTGTTATTGAGAGAGCACAAAATTTTTTTAACACTCCGAAGCGCCAAGTAGTGTTAACAGCTGAGATTACAACGGCATCTGAAGAAACAAAAAAAGAAAAATTGAAGAGAATCTGCCCCACTCGATGGCTTAAGCGCCACTGCGCAGTGACAACTTTTATTGAGCTTCTTAACCCTCTGCTTTCATCCTTGGAAGAAATACAAAAATGGGCTGACACAAAAACAGCTACCGAAGCCCAGCTTCTCCAGAGTGCTGTACTTAAGTGCGACTTCTTGGTGAGCCTTTTTGTGGTTGATCACATATTTTCGTTGACCACGCCATAGAGTATATATTTGCAGACACAAAATCTGGACCTCATAACTGCAGTAAAATCTGCTATGATTGTGAAATCAAAGCTGGAGGAAATAAGAAGTAACGCAGAGCAAACATTTTCTCATATTTTCAAAAAAAAAAATAAGTGATCTTTGTGCTGAATTAGATGTCATCATTTCAAAGAAAAGGATGGAATGGCGGCAGGCAAAGAGAGATAATGTCCCAGCCGATATGGTTGAAGACTATTTCCGACGATCTTTGTTCATTTCTTTCCTGGAAAATACTATTCAAGCACTGTACGAAAAATTTGAAGCTCATGAGAAAATCTTAATACCCTTTCAGATTTTGTTAAAGGAGAATATAGATAAGAGCGAGGAAGACATTTCTGGTGTTATGAAACTAGCGGAATTTCATAAGCTTGACTCTCAAAGTTTATTGAGGGAAATTATTCTTTGGCAAGAAATGGTGAAAGAAAAAAACCCAAAAAACCCACTTGAAGCTTTGCAACACTGCAACGCTGAGCTCTTACCAACAATAAAGTCTCTTCTCACCATTTCTGCTACAATTCCTGTAACGACATGAACGCCTGAAAGGTCTTTCTCTTCTTTAAAGTTTTTGGAAACATATTTAAGAAATACACTGGTGAAGAGCGTTTAAATAGACTGGCTACAGATTACATTTATGACCGAATTCAAATCCGTGAAGATGACGTCCTAAACCAGCTGGCACAAAAGTTACGCAGACTACATATTGCTTTGTAAGTTGTAATCACCATATAGCAGGGTTAAAGGTTCATTTCTTATCCCGATCCCAAAAGTCTACTGTTAAAGAACTCACGTCTATGCTTTTGCTTATGTTTCCTTTTCACTTTTATTTTATTTTTTACATTTATATTTTATGCATATTTTTAAAATATTGTAACAATTTATCTTTTCATACGTTTATATCTCTCTGACAAATATATGTCATTTGAATTTTTATTGCCCTGAATATCATAATTTGTTTATATTTCTCGTTTTCGAAGCCATATTATAATGGTTTAGTTGATCCTTTGTTTTACATTTGTTTGAATTCGGTAGAATGCAGTGAAATGAATTCGCAGTGTATTGCTCTAACATAGTTTTAAAGTATAAATGTTGTTTGTGTGCAAATAAACAAGAGTTCAATATTTTTATTCAGTCGTTTGTATTTGTTACTTTTTGTCGCTTATGAGGCAAATAATCAAATGAAACATGATTTCCATATTATCCTTTAAAATGATTTTATTTCTAAACTTATGCTAACATGCCCAAAAAAAAAAAAAAAAAACGCTGCCTAGTAATGCAAAAACATCTGATTCTGATGTATACGACAGTTACAAGCCTTGAATATTGAAATGAATTCATACTTTTATATAGCTATATGTAAATATTACTTTTGAATACGAAAACTAACCGTTACGGTGCGGCGAAGAAAGTGGTGACAGTCGCATTTGTACTTATGTTTTTGAGTTATATCTCTGATCGTGAAAAATTGATATGCGTACACATAAGGATGGCTATAATGAAAAAAATCCCCCCCCCCTGCAGAAGGAAATCCTGGCTGCGCTAGTGAACAGGGGTTTACTCCTTATTTCATCAAATAATATTGTTCAACCCTTTGTCCATAGGAATCTACTTTATCAGTACCAAAATGCAAGTTCAATTGCTTTATTTTGTTGTTGTCTTTGAAATTAATGATTGAAAGCGTACGAGGTTCACTGGTACGTTTCTAACCTCACCGTTTCAACCGTCTAAGATTAAATAGTACCCATTCTATAAGGAATTGGAGTATGTATCTAAAGGGTCATTCCATAGTGACTAACGTAACATTCAGAGCTGGTTTTGTAACTGTTTTTACTTGTAACTTAACGGATACAAAATATTTTTTAGTTATGCAGGTGGATTTACAATGTACATGGTATCTATGTATCATTTCTGCAAAGAATTTAAAACAAAGTTACTGACAGTTGATATTTTTTCAACCTAAATAGCAGCGTGACTAACATAACATTTTTGCAACCCTGAAAATTAATGCTCATGTTGTGAGGTAAAAATTTCTCAAAGTTAACCAAGTGTTAAAATTGAATGATATATTTTGAAAATGTGTAAAGCTGGCTTTTAAAAACATAAAACACATTTATTAAATCTTATTTTTTCTTAGTCTTAAGGGCCACTTTTGCTCAAGATGGAGTGTGACTAACGTAACCATCGAATAACAAGCAGTAAACACACTACAAACTATTTATTATGATTAATCTCAGTGATAATTACAATACTTTTTCAATTTTTTTAACTTCTTATAGTGTATAATTTTTGTTTATTTATTTATATTTTTTTGGATGCTTTTTTCAATTCGGTATTTTTTTTTTCTTCGGCTGAGGTTGACATTCCTATGGAATGACCCTAAAGATTAATTTTTTTGTATACAGTGTTGCTTGGTAAAAGAAAAGATGTAATGTTAAGTGTTTAAACACCGTAAAAAGTTATTAATTGCGTTAATGGTTTTACAAATAAAATGCTTTGGGTGCCCTCGTTAACGACAATGTTAAATATTTTCAATTGTTCAAAAATGTTCTTAATAACCTGATTAAAAAGAAAAAAACATTTTTGACTCGCATTTTAAAGCGAAAAAACTTTTTGATAAAGTGTGTCTAAATTAAAAACTTATGATATAAATTGAAAGTAAAATTGTAAAAGATAAACTATAAGAGAATACGTCTCACTTTTGTTTAGCTGTTCAATCCTAAAAGAAAGTTTTTAAATCAAGGATAAAAACATATAGAACTTAAGTAATGTTCCAAAAAGCACCCAAGGAGGAAAAATAGTTTCCTAATAAACTGTCATTTGGAAAAGGAGGGAATCATGCAATGAAATTATTCTTTAACCATTGAAATGTCTTTTTCAGATTTTATTTCGTTTTAGTTTTAATTTTTTTAATACTAATTTGAGGCTCGTCTTTTCAAGTTTTTCCAGGGGTTTTGGGTATCAAAGGGTGCAAACGCAATGCAATTTCAACGGAAAACACGCGCACTTATATATAAATATTGTGTTAGTATTAACTCTTTTCCCTTAAAAAATGAGAAACACTATTCTAATTACATTGTTAGGAGGAAAAAAAATCAACTTTTAAAAGATCTTAAGAATGGTTAAAGTTATAACATTTTACAACGTTGAGTTTATAAAAAAAATCTTGTACGCAACTCAACATAACTAAAAATATTATTATTTTTCCTTTATTTGAAAATGGAAAATGATATTTGAATTCAGTTTGTCAGAAGACAGAAAGACTCACTTCTAAAAGAGAATAGTTAAATTTATAGAATATTATAACGACGAGTTTGTTTAGCTTATAAGTGAGTCAAGCAAGACAGTTGATGACAAATGGGTCACTGATTTAAAAAAGAAAAAAAACTCAACGAAAATGAAACAAATTAATAATAAGAAAACAAATAAATATTTTTTTATGCAAAAAAAATAAATAGAAAATAAAATAAAATACAATGAAAAAGGTCGTCTTTTATCAAAACATTTTAAATTATGAATTTCGTCTCATGCACAAGTAGTAGAAATAATTTGTACGAAAGTAATTTTAAAATAAAAGCAAGTTTATCTTAAAAAGAAAACATTTCTTTGAAATAAAACATTAGTTTTATGACTTGAATTTTCTTGATAAGTTGTTCTTTTTTTCCGTTGGTTCTTCATTTCAACCATATTTTAGCACATGGCTTGTTTGATAATTTTACATTTAAAGGAATCATTTATGTAAAGTTACAAAATATTTTCAATACATTGAAAATAAAAGGTACCTAAACAAGTAACGGAGGTCAATCCACGAAAATCTAAATTAAATCTCTAAGAGATTGCCAGACTTTGGTTCTTAGACATACTGTCGGCACAAAGTTCTATTTCTGCCATTTTATAGCGTCGTCGGTCTGCTTGTTCTAACGTTCGAGTGATAATTTCGGAAGATAAAGCATTTTGTCGTTCATTTTATAGCAAACCTAATAATTTCCAGGATTTTTCCCGATAGAATTCATGCCATAATATTTGATGGAGAAAGTTTGTGGGAACAAATTTAATAATCTTTTATTACTATACACGGAAGCACGACGTTCAACGTAAAGTTATTTTTTTCTTTCTTATATACATAGCGCTTTGGAATGTATGGTCAGCATTTATAACTGTTTCGATAATGTAATGAAAATTTAAGAAGATGAACATTTCTTGTGATGTTCAAGCTATGCAAATGACTTAAATTTTCAAGATGCTTCAGGGTACATTTTTCGGACTTCTAACATTCTTATGCAAAACTTCATAATAATATATTAATATCGTTCTTTGCTTTTGATATCTATTCAATCCAATTCATTTCTAGTGCCTTTTAATCTGGTTAACAGGTTATTGGGGTAAATCTTTATTAATTTTTTTTATTAAAAAAAAGAGAGAGTGTAGCTTCTTTGCTATTTAGGCAAAGAAACTTTTGAAACATAACTGTATATTTGTTTTGACGAGAATACACAATCAGTGTGTTAATATAAAGATCCCTGAGTACTCATTAAAAAAATAATATTGAACATTACCGTTATGGTGATTCTAGAAATTTTGTTAGGGGTGTTTTGGTTCATATAACAAAATATTCAAATTTGAACCATCACCTGCTTTGTTTACTGGAGTCACCATTTTAAAAGCATATTATTCAGGAATATGTTTAATACGTAAACCTTTTTCAGACACTTCATAATGTTAATTTAATTACATTGTTTACAAATTGCGAAAGAAAACGTTTTGTATACAAACTTCAATTAAACGATTGAACTTTACAAAAGAAGCCCAGATTTGTTGAAATATTAATAAAGCGAGTGATTTTGCTTGAATTTGTTATTTCACTCTGATTCCGGCCCGTATGAACTTTGCGGTAATTATTGTAAATAAACAGCATAAAAATGTCCGTTATGAGGAGCTACGTCATATTAAGAATGACATCATACTCTATAAGTGGTACACTGTAAAAAATGAATGCAGTTTTTATAGTATACTACAGCTAATTTAGTAGTAATAAACTGTAAAAATTTGTCATTTTACCGTAATAAACTGTAAAATTTCCACTGTTACAGTACTAAACTAAAATTACTAATTTTACAATATTAAACTTGCTAATTTTGCAGTTTCAAACTGGAACCTCTGCTACCAGTATTACACTGTTGTTTTTATAGAATAATACAGCTAAATTTTGCGGCAATAAACTAAAATTTCTAACCTTACAGTACGAAATTGTAAAATTGCTAGTTTTGCAGTTTATTACTGTGCATTTTATAGTTTTAAATTGGAACCTCAGCTGCCAGTGTTATACTGTAAAAACAACAGTTCATTTTCTGCAGTGTAGGACGCTGTAAAAAAATCCATACTGATGGATCACAGTTGGTTTTTTCCCAAGGTGCTGGTGCTGGAGTATTTTTTTAATCAACATGTTGGCCCTTTCCCAACTAGTTTTGATGGATATCTCTAAGCCATTCATGTGGCCCTACGACAACTATCTTTGCATTACCTTGCCATCCAAAAAGCAGTAATACTTTCAGACTCGATATCTGCTTTACAGGCTCTGTTTAGTCATTACCAACAAATGTGGGGTTTTCGTATACAGATCTGTAAAGAACTCTTGAGGGGGGATCGGGAAACTGGTTGCCTTTTAGTTGGTACTAACTTTAGGTCCCACTGTGGCTATCCACGAAATGAAAAGGCTGATTGGTCAATAAAGGCTCTAGTATTCTCCTTGCCACTCCATCAATAGAAATTCGTTTAACTATTTTGCTTCTCAAGCTGCTAAGGGTAAACATTTTAGAAAACTATGCAAAACGTCACACCATATCCCGAATTCTCTTCGAGCAGCTGCTGTGGCTGCTTTTAGACTTTCAACGGGAAAGAACTGTCTAAATTTAATAGAAGTTAAAAATCAACGTAAATAAAGCACAAATTATGTAGAAAGTTCAGCAAATGGCTATTTCAAGGCTACAATGGAGCGTCTTCCTCAGTGCAAAAAGCTCAGCACATAACATGAAATCTGTGAGAGAACTGAGCGCGAATCACTTTGACACCGGTATTTATACCAAATGGGTGAGTGCGTAGGAATACCGAGGAAGAGGCTCCATTGTAGACTTGAATTAGCTATTTTCAATACTTTCGACATAATTTGTGCTTTATTTACGTTGATTTTTAACTTCAATTACATTTTAGCATAAAGCTTACTTGATCATTTTTTATTAAATTGTCCGAATTCCTATTTATATTGCTTCCACCTGACACACTCTCTAATAAGTATTTTATGTAACTCTAGACAAATCATGGAAGCTGCTCATCTAAACGATTGTTCTGCATTAAATAATTTTAACTATGCTGTCGAAAAATGCTGGGCAGTCCGTGGTGTAATGACCTAATGGTCAAATGACCCGGCATCTGAGAAATAAAATAAATCATACTCTATAAGACATAGAATCAATGCAGTTTTCAGGTAAGAGGAATCCATTTTAAAGTATAAGTATAAGAGGGCTCCAAAATTACGTAAAGTAAATAAACAGTTACATGTACTGTCTGATCTTCTTAGGTAAAACCTTCCGGAAATTTACGCATGCGTCAGGTTTTCTCCGACCTATCGAAATAGGGCTGTTTGGTATGATAACAATAAGGGGAAGAATAATAAAAAGCATTTTGAGCCGTATCGAACAACGTAGAACGATGTAATTTCAAATGCATAGTTTATTTGAATATGTCAAAAAGGTATTGCAAATGCAAGTTTTTAATTGAAAACTTCGGAAATTATCACCCACAACCCATCTGCCCTTTTTTAAAGTAGAACTGTTCGCGAGTGGTAGGAATGGTGTTCATATACAGACATTATATAGTTTTGTGCACAAAATCAAAACATCGTACTCACGAAGATATTTTTTTCAAAATTAAGAATATCAAGCTTTAAAAAGGTAGTTATTGCAAGACACATGTGTTTTCTTCGTTTTTAGATAGTATACTGAAGTCATGTTTACCATTTCCTCGAGGGAAAAGAAAAAAATCAGGAACCATTTCTTAAATGATGTACGGGTCGGGTGTTTTCATCCAAATACACAAGAGAAAAAACATCATTTGTCGGAAAAACATTCAGCTTTAGAATAGTGCAATTGTCTGTCTGCACAAGGCGCCTTCCTGTCGAAGCTAGCTGAGGTTTCCATTCTATTCTCTTTTGAATAGAACAGAAAGGTCAAATCGACTATTGGAGTGTTGGGAATATCTTTTGTATAGTTTTAATAGAACAGTTACAAACAACATTGTTGAAAATTAAGTGTTTGTGTTAAATATTAAATTGAGTTATTGACAATAATATCTATTTCATATCTGTCTGCAATTATTTTGTAATTCTTAAATATATGCCGTAACAGGTTGACGAAATCAAAGAGATTAACTAAAGCGAAATTCCTTGGAAGATAATTAGAAGACCAGTGCAAATTTTTAACTAAGTCATGCCCTGAATTGCAAGGACAAAAATATCTTCATAGACAACTAAGGGGAAACAAATATAGCAGTAGTTTAATCAAATAACAAGATACTCAGAATCAAAATGTGTTAAAAAGTGTTTGCGTTAAATATTAAGTAACAGTATAGCTGCATAATAGATTACTATCCCTACTATTGCACTTCGTTCTTCAGTTATTTCATATTTCTAAAATGTATGTTGTAGTATGTTGAAAAAATTAAAGAAGTTTTCTCTAAACTGAACTTCTTTAGAAGATAACTAGGGAGACACAAAACTATACAACACTCTAGAGTCCCCAGTACCTATCACTACACATTGTTTAGCTGGCAAACAATGGATACAGTAATTACTTGTCATATAGTAATTACTTCACACACTCCAGGGTCCCCCGTACCTACCACAACTCGTGGTTTAACCGGGATAGGGCCCTGAAGAGCGCTCTATTCTTTTTTGAACCAGAACCAAGGTCCGAGCAAACCCTTGGCCCAGCACCCCCAGAGGTATCATTTCACTTGGAGGACTTTGTGACCACGACATTTTTAACGTCCCCCAGCCACCATTAATCAAGACGGTGGATCTTTGATCGGCTGGTATCGAACCCGGGACCCACCGGTCACGAGTCCGACGCCCTACAGATCTGGCTACCAAGGCCCCTATAAAGTAACTGCTGTAGTCAACGTCATTAAATTTTAAATACAAAAATCTTATCCACACTGTGAAAAATTTATGTTGTTTAAACAGTATAATGCAGCTAATTTTATAGTAACAAACTGTAAAAATTGCGAATTTTACACTAATAAACTAAAATCGTTGCTTTACAGTAATAAACTGTAAAATTAGCACTTTTACAGTTTATTTCTGTGCATTTTACAGGTTTAAACTGGAACCTCTGCTGCCAGTATTATACTGGAAAAACAACAATTTATTTTCTGCAGTGTAGTGGTTAAAAATAGTACTATTTCACAGGAATTTAATTCAAGCATGGTAACTCTCTTTACCAATACGAAAGAATAATAACTGAATGCAAAGTTTTAGCTTTCTGCAGGAGAAATAACATGAAATTCAAAATCGATTTACCGCTGCCCTGAATTGCAATTCAATATTTTCCCGATATCTACGCCCGATCTCTTTCTAGGTTACTGCCGTTTCGCTTAAACGGGTTTTACTTTCAATTGTTAGCTGCGGAAACTATGTTGTTTTCTTGTAAAATCACATGCGCGAAATGACAATAATTAACAATTGAAGTTTTCTGACGTCAGTTCATTGTTGATAACGGCGTTTCATTCAATTATTTTTTTGTATTGTTATGAATATTAAACAATATAAAATTTTTATTTCTGAAAAAGTGGGATTTTGACTTCGAAAGTAGGAGAGTTTTCAGCTAGTTTTATGGAATCAACATTACATCAAATATTGCTATATGTAAGAAGATTACTGGAAGGTTAAGATGAACCCTGTCAAAAAGGTCCGAAAGGCGGGATCTTTGCAGTAAGAGCAGAATAAAAGCAGAATATTTTGAGTTGATTTAATAGTTTTTCAATTGGAAGACTGATTAAGAAAAATTACTAAAACCTATATTTTGACCCATGTGGGTATTTTAGTGCTGCTCGTAAATTTTAATACTATATTCGTCATAATTTATTGAATATAGTCTACCTCTGGATTGTTGGCATCATTCATTATGAAATTCAAAAAAATAAATGAAATAAAAATTCTACTTCTTAGGGCGCTTTTCCCCCACTTACCGACCCGACAGCGATAAATCGTACACGATTGTCGTCATCCGACATTGGAGCACGCAAAATGCATTAAAATATGCTATGCGCTTTTCCATCTCCCGATTCCAGGACGATTGTGTCGTTTCCGACCAAACGCTGTCGTTTGTCATCCCATTCGTGTCGGATGGCAGCCGTCTCGCCTTTAAAATCGGGACGACGTTCATTTGTTTACTTTCTTCGAAGAAGCAACACATAGAAATGGCATTTAAATTTTAACATCTCTGCATTTTTAAATATAAGCTTAAATTTTCAGACGATGAATAAAGAATGTATAGCAATAAAATAATTTTATTCATTTTAATTATTAATATTTTGTTTCACTTCTGTTGCTCAGACGATCTTTATTGCTGCAGAAAAACTTAAGATTTTCATTCTGATGTATGCGTTTCGTTCTTAGTAAACAATGTGGGAATGAAATAAATTTGTGAGTATCATGCATCCAATATCTTCTATTATTCTGTTTCCTCTTTTTGCAGAGGTAAAGTAAATCTAACAGTCGTTGTCTGTTAAATTGAGGAGCCATAATAATATACATGCGAGCACACCGGTGCTTTGAAATAAAATATGGTGGAAAATGATCGTTTCGGAGAAACGATATCGGTTGAGTGGAAATAGTATTGTACACGACGCGACACGTACTTATCGTTGCAGTATTTCCGTCCGACTTTTGTCGTTGTCGTGTCGTCAAGTGGAAAAGCGCCCTAAAGCCTAAATAATAGAGGTCTCGTTTATTGCAACTTACTTTTGATTTCCCTTTCCAGTACGTTTAGTCGATTAGTTAATTTTAGATGCTGAATGAAACGTCTAATTCTATCATAACTAGATTTCTTTACAACGGAAACATTAGTTTGCTCTTCGGATGGAACATATGTTTCCCACACTCTAATTAGATTCCAAAACGTCACCAATTGTTTCCGGACAGCTATTCGGAATTTCAAGGGTTTTAACCAGTTTCCTGTGAAAAACAAGCACACTTGGGAAAAGTTCCCTAAAATGCTACCAACTGCATAAGTGCAAATTTCTCTCTTTTTTTAAAAATATTTTTAGCTGTATTATTATTTTAAAAAGAAAAACAAGAAAAAAACCTTGTCAGAAATATTTCCTCGCAATAAGGTTAAAAAAATAAATTAAAAAATAGCATGTTCCATACAAGGGGCGACGGTATTTTATAATGATATCTAGTAAGACTCGGTTAAATTCAAGAGGTTAAGGACTTTAAAAAAAAAATCTTCACAAAGAAAAATTGAAGGGCTGGGAGGATGAAGGGCTATGTTACATTTTAAAAAATGAACACTCTGGACAATGGTAAGCAATGGATACAGGTAAACAAATAAAACTTGGTACATCAAAAAGTAGATGTCATTAGAACAATTTCATATGCACACTAACGACAAAACCGGAAAGCAAAAAAAGTTACAACTATAATACTCTGAACTTTAATTACTCGCAATTTCTGTTTTGTCACATACCCCTTCACCTTCCACGCAATTCAGTTATAAAATTAGTTTAAATACTTGAAATAAAATTCATTTTATTCAAACTTACGCTGCATTTGAATTGCAACAAAGTAATTCGTTTTATTTATGCTTCCTCATTTATCACCACAACATAACATTAATTTGTTTTTCACCCACAGTAAGGGATTCAGAGAAAAAAAACTACAATAAGAGGAAAACCCAAGAACGTGGAAATAAAAATAGTAACTATAAAATATTTTTCTTAAAGTGTTACTTTCCTTCCAGTGCAACAAGTGTCATTCCAAGACGGAAATGGGCACGCATTAAAGCCATCCCATCGATATCTGCGTCTCCTCCGTTAAAATTTAACGCACGTCATCTCTGTCAAAAAGGGAATAAAAATGTACCATTTATCGCTCAAGAGCAGTAATGAGGCACGACCTGCCCCACGCTGGCTCTATGAATCGGTTGCAACTATTTCAGTTTTTGTGCTTCCATTTTTGTCGCTCTCCCTCGCATAGATGCATCTTTAAAATGAATCAGGTAGTTTTATTGATTTCGCGGCGAATGCCGTTCACGACTTAGGGGGAGCAGTCGGAAATTGAAGAGCTATCAACAGGTCTTTAAAGACGGATATATCCTGCACTGCAGAAAAAGGAACTGTTGTTTTAACAGTATAATACTGGCAGCCGAGGTTCCAATTTAAAACTGTAAAATGCACAATAATAAACTGCAAAACTAGCAATTTTAAAGTTTCTTGTTGTGAAGTTAGCAATTTTATAGTTTATTGCCGTAAAATTAGCTGCATTATACTGTACAAACAACAGTATAATACTGGCAGCAGAGGTTCCAGTTTAAAACTGTAAACTGCACTGTTAATTAACAATTTTACAGTTTATTACTATAAAATTAACTGTACCGTAAAATGGGGTGAATCGGAACACTTTTCAGCTTTGATTGTAAAAAGTGTAGTTAAAAGATTTTTTATAAATTTGTTTTTTTGGGTAAAAACTTCGGTCTTGCTTTACTTTTGATATTCCAAGCAAAGGCAAAACATTTTGAACAATTATTATCAAAATATATAGGAAATAATGGGTGTTCCGAATCACCCCGCTGATAGGGGTCAATCGGAACACATGTTAAATTTTTTTTTTTTTTTTTTCACTTTAACCTGTAACAGGTCTCACAAACATGAGTAATATTGATGGAGGAGAATAAGAATAGATAATTACTGTCAAATAAATGTATAATTTCAATACCAGTAAACGTTTATAATTTGTCAAAATTCAAAATAATTTTGAACTTATGAAAAATGGAAAGTACGAGTAATTTTAACAAATGCTTTTGAATTGAAATACAAAGATTTAACATGAATGGAAGTCACTCAAGTCGTCCACGAATATGTACTTGTCCTTAAAACTAGCAATTGTGACTTGGCTTAAGTTTTTCATAACATCTCCTGGGATAAACTATGCCTTTTCTTTAGTTTCTTAAAATCTCTAGGTTTCGGAGATTGTCCTGAAAGATTTTTTCGCTTATTCATCACTGTCTGTGTGCTGGACTTATACTACATAAAGTCTATGTGATTTTCCTCCTCGTATTTTAAGTAAAAAAATGTCTTCTGGAGATTTTTTTTTTGAAATCTGCAACTTTTTGTCATTCTAAAATCCAGTTGCTCACGAGAAAGGAAAAACAGTAATAAATCCTTGTTCTTGTCTTGATGAGAATAATTGGGGTTAGAATCTTAATTTTTCAAACAGTTTCCTTCAAATAAGTTTGAATTGGAACAACAGAACTAAGTATTCCGATTCACCCCGCAATTTTTTTTTCTATGGCATTTTTCAGAATTCTTCATTTTTATGACACAATTTATAAAAAATGTAAATTCTAATGTGGTATTCTGTTGTTCAGATACATGTATGATTGAAACATACCACTCTTAGTTTTTAAGTATAAGAAGGTTTGTTCATGCATCTGAAGTTTTGCAGTCTATGAAAATATGATGTCTTCTAGCACTCCACGTTCAGCCCTCCTTATAAGCCAGTAACGTTGCCATATTGACAAATGTAATTTTTTCCTAATTCCTATGATCTTACCTTTATAAAAAAAATTCATGGCGAAAAATACCCAATAATTTATTTATGAAGAATTTCTTTGTACGGTCGGGAAGTTTTGTTCCGATTAACCCCGCTGTTCCTATACACCCCATTTTACTGTATCTCATTTTTATGACTAAGCACACATCATAGAAAATGTTCCACAAGGGTACAAAAGCATAAGAACTTGAGGGAAAAGATCATGTCAAGATAGCATGATTCTACCAAAATAAAATTTAAAGTTTCAATTTCAGAAATTTTAAAGTTTTAGTTTTAAATTTATTTTTCTTCTAATTTTTATTACTGTTGCCGTTGTTGATTTTTTTTTCTTCAAATATGGTAGTTCATTAGGTGACGAATATTTTCCAGTGTGTTTATCATTGGTAACATGTGTCATTGTTCATATGTTCCCGCAAATGCTATTTATATGGATCGAGATTGGGAAAGATGCTCATATTTTTACAAGTTATGGTTTCTCATAGTCTTATGATTTTACATGTTCAAAAGTATTGTTTTAAATGCATTTATTTTAATTTTGTTTAAATGTAAAAGGTTAAATGGGTAACCTTCAATGGTTAAAAATTTAAATGGCATGGTTAAAACTTTAATGGTTTAAAAGTTTAAATGGCAACCTGGGGTTGTATTTGGTAAAAACAACTCCAGTAAATGTTTTTACCAAAATTATTACAACAGATATTTACTGGATTAAATTTATTTTCTGTTCAAAATTAACTTCAAAAAAATCTATTATGCCCTGCAGCAACTTTAAATGTATCAGTCTTGTACCGAGGTTATGAAACAATGTTCGAAAATCTGTCAAAACAGGCAAAACATTAGGCAATTATCGGACTTCGTAAATGTAGGTAGATTTAAATTTGAAACATTATTTGTATCGGAAAAATTTAACGAAAAGAGGGATAAGTGGCATAAATCTTGTAGCTTGAGGTATAACAGTACAAAAGTCAGAAGAGCTGAAGAAAGAAAAAGAAAGGAAAACTTTGAAGAGTGCCACGTAAGTGAACATTTTGAAAAGAATTTCAGTTTAACAAAAGAGAAAGAAATGCACTTCATCTTTTCCAGATTCGTGTTTCTTTTGTGATAAGCCTGGTGAAATGAACAGGAGTTACATCTAGTTCTGACGAAATCAGTTGACAGAAAATACGAAATTGCGTGTTGGTAAAAGCAGACAGTACGCTCACTGCTGAGTTGGCGCAAGCTGATATAATTTCTCAAAAATGCAAGTACCACCGTACTTGCATTCGTAAAACTTTACTTATTAAACTTTATCACTCATGAAGGACAGCAAATGATTGTTCTGAGGAAAATATTTATTCACGAATTGAATTAATTGCCCAACATCGAGTAATTTCTTACTTGCAAAATCTTAGAGTTAACAAAGGTGATCAGTATCCAATTTTCAGAATATTCGTTCTACTAAAATATTATTTTGAAGGAATATAAAACGTATGCTACAACATATTTATCAATCAAAAATATATCTGCTAATGATGTTGAAAATACCGGGCTTAGAGCAAAGATATTATCACACTTTGGACATGGACATATGCGTGCAGAGAAATCAGGCCTTGAATATGTTTTAGTTTGTAAAGGTAAGTGAATCAATATGTGTCTCCAGTACTACAGTTTTGAAGATGATGTCGCAAGTGACATGATAGTGAATTCCACTAGGACATGCATTTGAAAGTCAACTGTCAGCGTCGAAGGTAAATTTGAAGAGTCAGCAAGAAGCTGTTGATCCTCTTCTTCCGTCCTTTTAAACAACTTGTCATATGGTACTTGTAATATTGATGGTCTTCCTTCTCAACCATTACTTGCAATTTGGCAGTTGATAGTATTTAATATGCATATGTATATACTTCAAACAAATTAAAAAAGCAAACTATCAAGCATCAAGTGGACAAGGATCAACCAATACCTGTTTATTTGGCCATGAAAGTACACGAACAGACTAGAAGAAAAAGTCTTGTTGACATAATGCATATTTTGGAACTTTTCATTTCTTACCCAAGGCTTCCAAAGATTTCTACTGGACTCTGCAAAGCATCAATTAAACAAATTGATAAATATAAAACTACATTTCCCTCACATTTCAGGATCTTTGTTTTTACACCGGCCGCGCACGATAATTTTTAATTATAACTCTAATAGTACAACAAACAAGGACTCTTTCCATAGAACAAGCATTTCAATGTTTCAGTATGTGCCATTTCAGCAGCAAGGCTCAAAAATTCCTCTTATATTTCCCGAAATATCATCCTCTAAAAAGGTCGCTCAGTTACCACATCAGGTATCATTATTTGTAAATCCAATATCTTTCAGTGAAGGAACCACCACAATCTAATTTTGATGGATTAAATAAGTCAGAAATGCTTCTCATAGAAACTAAATAAACAAATGAATTCTTGAAAGAAGTGAAATGTCTTAAGCGAATTTAAGTCATGCAAGTGTAAAACAAACTTCTCTCAAAAACTTGTTGGTGCTTCGAAAATAGACTGTGTGCACTAATGTGTAAATTCTGCAATGGAAAATGTTGTTTATCTATGTAAATTACTAGCAAGTTCAAATACGTAAAATCAGCTTGTATATAGTCATTACACATAATCATTGTATATAATTACTTGCTCAGATTTATATTGAAATTCAGTTGTGTATTTTGTTATAAAGGGTTACCTTTCAATAACAGCACAATATGATAAGTAGTGGAGATGTTACTTTACTAACACAGTACTAAACTTTTTTTTCAGCAATTATTTTTTTTTCTCTCATCTTTTAGGAGTAGAGAACAAACTCCTCATAGCGTTTAATGAGAAAAAACTTGAAATTTGTTTTAAAGCTTTTCTCTTTAGAATTTCGCAGTTGTATAAAAATATGATCGGCCTCCCCCTCCCCCCTATTTTATAAGTGCAAGCGTAACTTATAATCCTGCTGAATGTGAGTGAAATTTCCATAACATTGCGTATTTTTTTTCAAAATGTTTGAAGTTTTTTTATTACTTTTTTCGTCTATAAAGAAAACTGGTTTTATTTTAATTAATCAAGGATAAATATTCATTCTTAAGTAACAATTCAAAATTTTTTTTAAGTTTTGAAAAAGTACTAGCTTTGCTTATGAGTTTTAATTTCTGTTTTTATTTTCAGTTTTGCAATAATTTTTTTAAGTTAAAAAAAAATATGCTCGGGTTTTCCAAAGTTTCGGATTTTTGGGGTTCGGATTGTTGGGATTTTAATGCAACTCAATTGTTTTTCTTTAATATAGTGCTTTCAAATGCACAGTTGGACACCTTAAACCGGCCCCTGAAAACAATTTGGAAGATTTTGATCAATTTCATTTTTTTTAGAAAAAAAAAAACGAATTTTTAATGAGTACTATTAAAATTAATCGGTTTTAAGCTATTTTGACGGCTTTCCAAACTTTGTTTAACATAATTGAACTCTAATAAGATGATAAAAAAGGTGTTTTTTGAAAAAGAAATAAAAGCAATTTCGGAATTTTTGACCAAAAATGGCCGCCGGTGGGGTTTGGGTGGGGATTTCGGAATGTCTCCCCTTCTGAAAATGTTTATAAATACATTGTCTACATGCATACCAACTTTCATGCTTTTATCACAAAATGCAGTTTCCGGCTATATTTTGGACCATAGCCCCTCTACTATAATAACAACTGTCGACTTGGAGACAAAACCTTAATATGGTTCGAGGACGAAAGAGAGTTTCTGTTTCTTTACTATTCTTTAACCGAAATACACCATTAATTCTTTTTTATTTTTTTTAAAAGCTGTTCGGGGATAGCACATTATTGCAAATTAATAAATGTTTTGCTTTTGTGTTTGCAAATGGCATAAAAATTAGCGACAAATAATAAATATTAACTGCATTTTAATTTGACTGATAGAATACAGCTAGAGAGATATATTAGGTTATAACTCCCACTTTATCCAAAAAAAGGAGGTATCTGAATGTTGAAATGAAGCATTGAAAATTTTGTTTCCATTTGCCACATTTGGAGCAGTGGTTGGAAAAACTACATTTATTTTGTAGCGAACTACAACTACAACTACTTTGGTATAAATGTAGTTAACTACAACTACAACTACTTTATTAAAAATGTAGCGACTACAAACTACTTTTGAATTGTAGTAGCTACTTTTTAAAAAGTAGTAATTAAAATGCATACACCGTTTGAGGATTGACCGAAAAAATTCGAAAAGTGGTTTATATTAATAAATTAAATCATTTGAATACGGAATAGAACTAGGAATTGTCTTTGAATCTATTTGTTATTTTTCCTTTCTGTTCCCTTTTTTTTTTTGCTAAAATTTGTCCTTTTTACATTTTTTGTACAATTTTTACGAATATTCGCCATAAGAAAGGATTCAAGAGTTGAAAGATAGAAAGAATTCAACCTTCATTTTTTTTTTAAATTTCTTGCCAGGGAATATTTAGGACCATGAAAATTATTTGAAGGAATATAAAAATTATGATGCCAAATAAACCAATGACATCGAACAAATAGAATGTATTTCGTTAAAATGATGTATCTAAGATCAACTCTCATTTTTATGAATCTTATTTCTCATTGCATCCGCTGCTTTACTCGTGCAAGATTTGCACTAGTCAGAGTAAATTAAACCTTTTTTTCCTTCCTTCTTTTTTTTTTTTTAATTTTTTTCATTTGTTTATTTACTTTTCTTATTTAAAAGTAGTTTCCAGAAGGAGCTACAAATTACTATTTTTTGTATCGCGCTACTCACTACACTACTTTTTTAAAAAAGTAGTGCGCTACACTACAAACTACTAAAAAATGTAGCTACTACAGTAGTTTCGCTACTTGTAGCGCGCTAGTTCCGACCACTGATTTGGAGCTTCTGTGGTTCTGTGGTAGAATTTTTGCTTTGTAAATCGGAAGACGTGGCTTCGATTCCCTCCTTCGCTCTTGGTGTTATTTCGTTGTCTTGAATGAAAATAAAATAAAGAAGTCCAACCTCTCCAGACAATGACACCAAATCATTCCGTAGTATTTACTGAAGACACGCCAACAACAAGTACACCACAATTTAGCACAATTGACCTAAACTGATTGGAACACAAAAGTTATTCATCAAAAATGCTTATTTCTGGACATAATATGACCAAAAAAACCAAACATTAAGTGGTTTTTTTATCTCAAAAATTTCTGCATTCATAAATGATACATTTGGAGTCGTAATTTAAACAGCACGGATTAATTATGAAATATTTTTTAAATCAAAAAATACATTCATCTTATGGCGTGAACTGTTTATCTCCTGGCTCTACCTGCAACATCATGCTAATTATGTATTAATGAAGAACATTTTTATCTGCTGTTGAAATTTATCATTTTCTCAGCTTTTGCAGCATGGTACGTTAATTATGCATACACGCATAAATGTTAGATAAAGTCAACGAATTAATTAAAGGTTTCTTAAAACGTTCCTTTATGTTTGGGTAATGATATATGATACTCCCAATTAAATTACACTCAGCTTTTGCTTTTTATTGAATGGCGAATGTAAGCAGACAAGTAGTGAAAAGGGGCATTCTCGCAAAAGTAGTGCTAATTATGTCCAGCTTCTTTGGATTTTTTATCGATTTTAGTAATAATCACCTAAAATTAATATTTTAATTGGTTCTAATTTTATTTGTTTTAAATCAAGTATCAATGCTTTTTACAGTCATGAAAAAAAAAAGCCAACCGAAACCTTTTTCGAATCCGAAGACTATTTATTCTCGGGCACATAAAAGTGTCATTTTTTCAGGAATAACGTCTCTACATAATTTTGTTATTTAACAGTCGTTCAAGGGTTCCTAGTGAATGGAGCGTCAAATTAAAAAAACTCAGTAAGCAATTACCTTTTCCAAAAAAGAAAGATTAATAATTAAATTGTCTCAAAATACGTGAGCTTTAATTTCATATTTTGGAAACTCTTCAGATTTGTCTCGGCTTAAGTGCACTTTCGGTTTTAAACGAATTCGCCATTCCATAGCTCGAATACACTAATTTGCAGGATTTACAATATTCCTTCCAGAAGTAAAACAATACATTCCACATGTGAGTTTTGGGTGTCAAAACAAGTTGGTCTTTATAAGTAATTTGTAATGCTTGTTCATTTCAAAAAATAAAGTAAAAAAAAATCATACATACGTTCAAGTATCACAAATTCATTCGGCTTAGAAGCGGCAAAAACAAAACAGCATGCGTTTGTTTTACCTATCGCTCATTTCATTTCACACTCCAGGGTTCCCCGTACCTACCACAGCTTCGTGGCTTTAACCGGGATAGGGCCCTGAAGAGCGCTCTGATCTTAATTTTGAACCAGAACCTAGGGTCGAGCAAACCCTAGGCCCAGCACCCCCAGAGGTATCGTTTCACTTGGAGGACTTTGTAACCACGACATTTTTAACGCCTCCCAGCCACCATTAATCAAGACAGTGGATCTTTGATCGGTTGGGATCGAACCCGGGTCCCCCCGGACACGAGTCCGATGCCTTGCCGATCGGGCTACCACGGCCCTTACATATCGCTCATAGACAGTGGCCGCAGCGCAACCTATAGTTCGTTGGATACTATTTTGTTCTTTACTCTTAATGCTGTTTTTGGTATATGGGGAAGCCGTGGAGCAGGATTTTTATCAGGACAGTTCAATATTCTTTTAGTTTTTTATATTGAATAAGAAAGCAAACAAACATGATTATCGTTCCTTGTAATAATTAACGCCCGGTATTTTTTAAGAGAACAATATAAATAAGCAGTGGTGTTAAGAAGACACACACAAAAAAAAAAAAAAAAAAATCTGCTGTGGTTTTCTTTCATCGTTTGCTCACCCAACCAAGGTAAGCAAGCACATTTTTGTCAGTACCACACTGAAAATACCCTATATGCATCTCTCCTTCTTCATCAAACTGTGATTCCTTTTTAAAGATCAAAGTACAATGGTTCAACTCAAATGGCAAACAGTTTCCGTACTCCAGCTCTTTTGCATGATTACGCTAATTGTAATTGTCTTTTTGTGTTGCTATTCTCTTTTAATTAAAGGTCATTTCCGCGGTTAAGTAAGACAAAAGAAAGAGATAATCACGACATAATTCAACCATTGTAAGAACCTTGCAACAATAAATATATTTCAGCAATTATCATTTTTGAAACATTAGCTATTTAATAATATAATTCGGAGTAATTTCCTTCGGTTTCATGGTTAGAGCAATTAGTGAGAATCGACAGTAAAATATCCACATAAAGTCATATTTTTGGATGTGGAGTTCCGTCATTTGGTAATTGAAGGGGCAAGTAGATAAAGGTGATATGCGACAATTTTTGAAACTTACTTTTTACCATGGATAAGGGTGATAAGTCTATCAGCATCCTGTCTCCTTAGTCACAGAAATGATTGGGTCATTCCATAGAAATGTCAACCTCAGCCGAAGAAAAAAAATACCGAAGTGAAAAAAGTATCAAAAAAAAAAAAATAAATAAATAAATAAAAATCATACAACATAAGAAGTTAAAAAAATTGAAAAAGTATTGTAATTATCACTAAGATTAGCCATAATAGATAGTTTGTAGTTTGTTTACTGCTTGTTATTTTATGTTTATGTTAGTCACACTCCATCTTGAGTAAAAGTGATATTTAAGACTAGAAAAAAATTAGATTTAATAAATTTGTTTTATGTTTTTAGAAGCCAACTTTACACATTTTTCAAATGTATCATTCAATGTTTAATACTTGCTTAAGTTTGAGAAATTTTTGCCTCACAACATGAGCATTTATTTTCAGGGTTTCAAAAATGTTACATTAGTCACGCTGCTATTTTGGTTGAAAAAATATCTACTGTCAGTAGTTTTGTTTTAAATTCTTAGCAGAAATGATACATAGATTCCATGTACATTGTAAATCTACCAGCATAACTAAAAAATATTTTTTATCCTTTAAGTTACGAGTAAAAACAGTTACAAAATCAGCCCTGAATGTTACATTAGTCACTATAAAATGACCCCCGTTGGTAACTAAGAATATGACCCCATTTTTTTTCGTTAAGAAAAATCCACTAAGAAAAAAATACAACTTTTTTTTAAAGCTTTTTCTAAAAATTAAAAAAATTGTCATCTATCAGCTTTATCAACTTGCCCCTTCAATTACATTCGAGTCTCGATAACTCGAGGTCCCAAAAGATCGGCAAAAATCTCCAGTTATTAGTAGCTCGAGTAAAGAAAAGTTTCTACAGCCATCTCAACAGTTTGGGATCCAATGAAAAGTTCGAGATAAATGAACGTTCGCGTTATAAGACTTCGAGTTATCAACCCTATTGCATTTTAAGTTTTCATGTAGGCAACAAATTCGTGCAAATAAGATTATTTCTGAGCAAATATTTAGAAAAGGGCCAATTTGAGTCCCAAGTGAATTTTCACTAGTATTTCAATAACTAGTTAAAAAAAATAATTTTCCCCAGAAAGAAGATAAGGTTCCGCTTTCATTTCATCTAATAACATCAGAAAAAAAAATTTTTTCTTCAGAAAATATTGTTTTTATACATCAAAAATCAGATCGGTAACGTGTCTCCAGTAGCAAAGCTTAGCATGCAAACAGGTCATGCGCACTTTTTAACTTCCCAAAGAAACGCATTTGCACAAAAAACGATTCTATTTTTACCCCTTTGTTAATATTTTACTTCATTTCTGTTTTAATCGATTTCTGATTTTCTAGCCGATGCGAAATAAGCGTGTCCCAAGTTCTGCCGTCAGAGTGGTAACAATAACTTCCGATCTATGTTTAGGCTCCCAAAATCATTTCCTGCACCTATACCACGTGATACTGAGTACCTGGTGGGATGTTTTATCGAATCGTAATTAAAAATTTGCATTTCTGCATCTAAAATTGTAGGTAAGATATTTTAAAGTGATTTTATAAAATGTGTGTCATTTGAGTCATCAGATCGGTAACACGCTCTAAAATGCGCAGTTTTTATTTTAAAAATTATTTTATATATAAGTATAGTCCTTTATTACACGTGAAAATACCACGTGTTTGATTTTGGTTTAGTGCAATCGACTCGGAAATAAAAAAAAACTTTGTCAGTTTGTTAGATCGGTAACAGTCAGAGCGGTAACATTGAAAAACAGCGAATATGTTACAGAACTAACTCACACGTTTCAGAATTATAAAAAGCAAAAATCATAGGTTTTAGCCATATATATTGAATATTTTTGTTCTTAAAAAATGAAAAGCAATGAGTTTTAGTACAATTGCTTCATTTGTGGTTTGTATGACTATGACCTAACAATAGAAGTTAGTAAAATAAGAAAAATTGACACTGCAGAAAGTAAGTTAATTAATTATTATCATTTATTTACTTTTTTTTTGTGTTTCAATTTCTCATAATTTCGCTAAATAACTAGATAAAACTAGCATGCTGAATTTGAATTTTTTATCAAGAAATTAAATTTCCTGCAACTAATTAAAGAAAAGCAAGCAGCAGAGTTGTGTGTTGAAAAAGTTGAAGTTGTAAGTTGTGTGTTGTTTCAAAACAAAACAAATGTTTTATTAGCTTGGATTTGGTAATCTCATAATTTATTTTATCTAAAAACCTTATCGCTCATTTTTATTTCCAAGAAATGCTTTTTAGCCTACTTTCCCGTCAAAAATAAAAGAAAGACGAAAAAAGTATTAAAAGTAGCTTAATGCATCTAAAAAATATCGCCAAGTCCAAAAAAAATCGCCAAGTTAAAAAAAATATCGCCAAGTCCAGAAAATATCGCCAAGTTGAAAAAATAAAGAGGTAAAAGGAATATCGAAAAATTAAAAATTTGAAAGTAGGGTATTGAGATGGGGAATTTGTGTGTCGGTCTGTCGGTCGGTCGGTCTGTCTGTCCCCCCCCCTAATAACTTTTGAATGAACATTCCGATTTGGACAAACTTTTTTTTGTTGGAAAGATCTCGGCGAGTACAGCTCATTCCCATATTTGATTTTTTGATTTGAACAATTTTTGGTTCAACTTTGAGCCGTTTAAATAACCGGTCCCGCGATACTAACTTTTTAATGAACAGTCCGATTTGAACAAACTTTTTTTTGTTGGAAAGAACTTTTCAAGGATACTTCATTCCCGTATTTACATTTCCGATTTGAACAATTTTTCGTTCAACATTGAACCGCTCAAGCAAGCTGTCACCCCTAATAACTTTTGAGTAAACAGTCCGAAAAAAAAAAATGACTGACTGTGCAGACGATTTTTTGTTTATTTATTCATTTGTTTTATTGAATTTATTATTATTATTATTATTATTATTATTTTTGGCAGACGATTTTTTTTGTAACAAAAATGTTTCATTCACGAGGGCATTTTATTCTTTATTTATATTTAACAACTGGCAACGGATTAAAAGTGAAATTCGAGACATTTTATCAACGGACGAGTTTTTTTTTTCTTTTTTTTTTTTTTTCTTTCTTTGATAAAATGTGTTTTGATGTACTTTGTATTTTTAATTTTTTTTTGAAAACAATTGAGGAATTTTTCTACGGAAGAACTGTAACAGTTACATTCTTTAAAAGGTGCGACAAAACTTTATTTATTCATTTATTTACTTTTTATGTGTCTATGTCATCTGATGATAGGGGTATATTTTGCTTTTAGAAATCAGCTTCAAGTGCTAAAAAAGTATGTTTGACATAATTTTTAGTCTTAGATAATCAAGAGAATAATGATCAGATGCTAGAATGCCGATGTCGTTGTACGGTAAAGTAGGCTCGTTTAGTTCTTGACAGAACTTCTTGTTTTTAAATGAAATTTCATTTTTTAGCCTAATATATATATTTTAATATAATTATCTTAATTCTATGTTAAAAATGCAAGGAAATGATATCATATTTAGAGATGTTAACGAAGACTGAAAGCATAAACTCAAATATGTAGCTCATATTAACATCAGATCTGTAACGGCTTAAAAGTGAGTAATCTAAGGAGGGGGTAAATAACTGCCTTGACTTCCCCCCTTTTATTTTCTTGCATTTAGACCCAATTGAGACGGAAATCCAATATTAGTTTTTTTCTGCAAAAAAAATTTTTTTTCAGAAAACTCCAACTTCAAATTGGCACTTTTCTAAATATTGGCTCTTCTACATCTTTTATTAATTCATGCAGTTTTCTTAGCTATTTATAGATATTCTTAGCTATTTTGTTAAATGCTCGAAAGGTAAGTAAAGATTGGGTACATTAGGGGAGGATGCCGTGTTCTACAAGTGCCACTGAACGACGAAAGAAAGTCAAATAAGAGGAGGCATGTTGCTCAAGAGCTGACATTCTAGTATGGCATGAGAAACAAGCAAAGGGAAGTAAAACAAAACTAAAGGCAACATAAAACAAGAATAAGAAAAGTAAAAGCTGACAAGCTTTAAATGAAGCAAACCAATTACAACCTATGAGAAGAAATTGCTTGAAATTTCCTAAATCCGAGAAGATTAATCTTCGCCAGAAAAAAGAATGGATGAACGTGGTAGTCTATTCAAAATATATGAAAGCAAGCGATGTAAGGAATTTTAAAGTACAGTTTCTTTGAAAGTCTTCAAAAGTGCTTTTTAATTTTTCTATACCTAGTATATAGAAAAAAGTATTGGATTCGTAAAAATTTTCCAGTTTTTAATTTCGACGGTTTTGCACTTATTGAGGTGTGCTGTATGCATTTTGATCTTTTTCTAAAAATGTCTGTCTGTATGTGCGTGATCAGTTTTTTTTTGTGGTCGCTTTTGAGACAAACTACTGCAAGAAATCGATCGAAATTGGCAGACATGTGTACCCCTATGGGAATTGGTGCCCATTAGATTTTGGCGTCAAATCCTATATGAGGGTGGAGCAATCGAACGTTTTCTCCGCTTTTAGTTTTGTTATATTTTAGGAAAAAGTGTCAGGTTCAAGCAAAAATTAGCTTATAGGTTGACCTTATAAGGTTTAGGTGTTGGTAAAACCTTAATGCCAATATCTTAAAGAGGGATTGAGAAAGTAAACGATTTTTACTTATGACGTGAATCTATATCTCACGAAGTAATGAACGTAATCAAACAAAAATTGATTAACATGTAGACCTTAGTACAGATTTAATTTTAGTAGCTTCAAGAGGAAGGAGGGGAGGGGAGGGGTGCAGTCACTTTTCATTGCAACTGTTATAGTTCAAGAAATATTGCTGCGATTTAAATGAAATTTAGAACAACAGGGAACCGGCGCAGAAACAAATGCCGACTCAATTTTGGCGCCAATTGCTCGAAGGCGGATTTTTTTTTCAGTTCTTTTCATCTGAATTAAATCAACAATGTGAATGATAAATGTCATTAAAATGCCGCTTTTTGTTCGTTAATTGTTGGCAAAGCAACAGAAACCTTTCAACGGTTCAAAACGGTTCAAGTTGCTATCTTCTATTTGTTAACAAATAAAATGTTTGTAATTAATTTCAGCGTGGCTTTTACAAGGATTTTCTATTTTGCTCTTTACTCTTTTTTTCACAGGTATTTCGGTAATAGAAAAGCTAAAGCTGTCTTAAAATATTTGCGCACGTATCTTATTTTGATAATTCTATTGTTTTATGGTAACATTATATAAATAGATAGTTCTTTATTCTTTTATTGATGTATGCAAAGGAGATACATTCCCTGAGCAAGCATTGGGGACAAAAATTTAACCCCAATGAATTAAAGTCGCCTACTCTAAATCTACCCGTTTCTGAGAATATCTGCAGTTTGCAGTAGAGAGTACCTGAGCTGTACATGTTAGATGCAAGAATTCATAACATAGATATAGAAGGGAAAGTTTCGTGATGGACACAACATACTAGTTTCATTTTGTTCATCTCTACCTTTAATAATTGCATTTTAAGGTGGTAACCTTTATTGAACGAATACAGCGGTTCCTAACTTTTTTCTCTTGCAAACCCCTTGTGCGCTAAGTAATAAGCAACCCCCCCCTCAAACAATAAAATTTGGGAATGTTTTCTTAGTTTAAAAAACAGTAATTCATAACAAAAATAAATAAAAATTGCGATAAGTACACTGCAAAAAATGAACTGTTTTTACAGTATGATACAGTTAATTTTACAGTAATAACTGCAAAATTGCTACGTTTACAGTACTAACTGTAAAATTGCTTATTTTACAGTAATAAACTGTAAAATTGCTAATTTTACAGTCTGATTCTGGCAGCCGCATAAATTATGTGCCCTTGTGTCCCAGTTGTCGAAATAAGAAGTTTTAAAATTGCTGAAATTTTGAGAATAGTCGCCAAATATAGCGAGTTTCAGTGAGTAATAGAAGACTTTTTCACACAATTTGTAGATGAATGCAGACGTTGAAATTGTGGGAGTCATTTCTCGTCAACTCTTTAAGTTCGGCGCTTTTCTTAAAATTTTGGCTTATTTTAAGGCAATATATTTCGATAGCGGACGGACGAGTGCAAATAATGTCTCAATATGCTTTTACGATTGCTAAATATTTCAGTTTCGTTCATTATTACTCTATTCGTGTTTTTACCTGGTTAGTCTTTGAAATATTACTAGATTCAATGTTTTTCTATATTAGATTTGAAATGGTTATGCTAGACTGGACAATATGAACCGGGAATGTGATTTTTTGATGGCGGAAAAATGCTATTTTTAAAAATAAAAATAATTTTAAAGTATAGTTAAAAAAAGTAAATATAAAATACGCTTTTAAAGTTAATCAAAATATTTCATAATACAGATTTTCAAAACTTCTCTAAGCCGAATCCTATACCCGGTCGAAACTCGCTCATTTCTTTATCGAATTGCATGAAAATTTATGATTTTGAAGCTTATCCCGCGGGCTATTGACGAAAATTAGACCCACCCTCTAAAAAGTGTCGGTTCGTTTTTTATTCGAACTTCAATTTTTGGGCACAAAATTGACTCTATCTAGCGAAATAATTGTCGTATCGTCTCCATTTTGATTTCATTCGAAAGATTAAAAAAAATGCGTTCTTTAGAACGTTTCTCCGCTAGCGCCGCGTAACAAGAATCTCGAAAATCCATGTTTAAGCGACTTATAAGCGATTGAAGTTTGAAAAAGTTAAATTTTTTGCTCAACGTTAAAATCGTTATACCATTGTTGTTCAAATCAATTTTAAATGCGACATTTCAAGCCAAGGCTTAGCTCGGTAAACCTTAATTGTAACTTTTATTATTTCAAAATACTATGGTAGTTTTGCGATAACGTTAGTATTTAGTTTAGTAGTAGCCTTGGGTATTTGATTTTAATATAGGGTATCACTTTTGTAGTAGTTGTAAAAGTGAACGTGTCTTTGATCTCTTTGAAAAGTTGTCAGAACGACGGCAGTTGATGGCGATGTCGTGCAAACGTACAAGATTTTACAATTTTTTTTTTTTTTTTTTTTTTTTTTTGCGGAATTCCGCACGGGTCACCTAGTATTTCATAATACAGATTTTCAAAACTATTGAACATCCGCTAAGTTCACACTGTCACTTATAATACATGTAATACAATTTCGCCTTTATTATTAATAATAGTATTAAATATATTACTTTTATATTTGTAAAAAATGTGAGTGTTTATATTTGTAAAGAACGTGAATTTTATCTTTTGTTCAGTTACACACACACAAACAACTGAAACACTTATTATGCATCAATACATGTAATATAGTTTAGCCTTTAGTATTCATAATGATATTAAATATATTACTTTTATATTTGTAAAGAACGTGAATTTTATCTTTTATTCAGAATTACATACATACAAACAAACAAACAAACAAACAAATAAGCAAACCCACATGTGAAACTAATAAAAGCGTATTAAAAAGGTTATTTGAGTCGTTTAGAGTCAAAACCCAGAAAGTCCATTTCTATAAATACATAGCTCTGAATGCGGACCTATGGATCTAAAGTGTGGTTTTAACAGTATAACACTGAAAACCGAGGTTTCAGTGTAAAACTATAAAAGCTCAGTAATATACTGTAAAACTAGCTATTCTGCAGCTAATTGTTGTAAAATTAGCAATTGTACAGTTTATTACCTTAAATTCTCTGCATTATACTGTAAAAACAACAGTAATATTGGTAGCAGAGGTTCCAGTTTAAAACTGTAAAATGCACAGTACTACCCTAAAACTAGAAATTTTATAGTTTATTACTGCAAACTAGCAATTTTACAGTTTATTACTGTAAAAAACAACGCAGCAGAGGTTCCAGTTTAAAACTGAAAAGCACTTTAATAAACTGCAAAACTCACAATTTTACAGTTTACCACTGCAAAATTAGCAACTTTCCCAGTTTAGTATTGTGAAATTACTATAGAGCGATTCCATACCAAATCACCGAAAATAAAAAAAGTTGGTCGCACGACCGACTCGGATTTTTTTTTAATTTGGTACACAGATTGATGGTATAGAGGTATGAAAAAGCCCAAAAGGAAAGTTACCTGCTCCACTTATTTTCTGAGATACATGCCCTCAAAGTTTGTCCGCCACGTCAAAATACTAAAAAAGTGATGTTATTTAATCATTTTTTATAAAAAAATGTACTCATGCAAAATAAAAGTGTTAGATATCTATGGAAACTAGTTACTCCAGGCATTTTGAAAAAAAATACTAGAACGTTCATAATGAAAATTGCCAAGGTACAGGGCTCTTTGAAGTTGTCACCACAAAAACTTGATTTTGCAGATTTTGCTAAAATTCAGGCATTTATTACAAAAAAAGGCAAACAAAACCAAAGGTTTTCTCACTTTCTGGTAGTGTACAGGTCCTCCCTGTAAATTGCTACGCAATAAATTTTTTGGGTTTCTCACTCCTTCTTGGAAATATTTTAGCTTAAAGATAAGCCGTATGGCAAAAAATGCGTTTTTGGCCATCTTGGCAGCCATTTTTCTCATAAAGGGGGAGCAGTAGAAACTTTAATTTTTTTTTTAAACAAGCCACTGATATGTTAGCTATTTACAGGAAAAGAGTTTACTTTTGGTTATTTCTCCCATTAAGAGATATCCTGCTGACAGTATATGCATGTTTTTCGCGACGACCATATGCTTTTGTTCCCCCTCTCATGGACTTAAAATTAATTAAACCAAAAAATAATGATATATTTATTATTAGCTGTATTATCTACCCAATATGTCATGAAATTTAATTTATTAAATCACTGAACAATAAATTAGATAATTGATGAAAAAAAGAAAAAGTATTTCTCTGATGCCTGAGCATTATGCATTCATAATTACAAAGCACTAAATACTTTCTTGAGGAATTAATTAACATAAATGAGCTCTAAATATTTATATTATAAGCAATACCCAATCTTGTGATTGGGATACTCCTGTTTTTAATTGAAGAATTTCTTGAATATCACATGAATATCAGGAAAATAAATGAGGTCTTTTCGTTTGATGTAGGATATTTTATGACAAATTTCATTTGATGGGCTACTAACTGAGCATGGTGATAAAGAGCTATTAATTTCAGCATCGAATTCCATTTTACCTTATTAACAGTTAAATATTTACAAAATAATTAAATAAATAATTTAATATAAAGCCATGCTAGAAGAATTAAAATTAGTGCAACTAATTTATTCCCATACTGATCTTTACAAAATTGACATGCGTTGAGCACTGATAAGAACTGACAAGAAAAAGTTTACTCACTAAAATATTAGTTCACAGATACTATAAAGCATACATTCTATTTTCCACAAAATAATACTGCAACAAAGAACAAGGGTATCCTCCTGTTTATAGCCATCAATCAGGAACATCCAATCACAAGATTGGGTATTGCCTATGAGATAAATATTCGAAGCTCCTTTATTTTAATTGATTTTTCAAGAAATTCTTTAGTACCTATCCCTTTATACCCTTGTTCTTTGTTGCAGTATTATTTTGTAGAAAATAGAATGTACGCTTTATAGTATCTGTGAACTAGTATTTTAGTGAGTAAACTTATTCTTGTCAGTTCTTATCAGTGCTCAACACATGTCAGTTTTGTGAAGATCAGTATGGGAATAAATTAGTTGCACTCATTTTAATTCTTCAAGCATGGCTTTATATTAAATTATTTATTTAATTATTTTGTAAATATTTAACTGTTAATAAAGTAAAATGGAATTCGATGCTGAAATTAATAGCTCTTTATCACCATGCTCAGTTAGTAGCCCATCAAATGAAATTTGTCATAAAGTATCCTACATCAAACGAAAAGACCTCATTTATTTTCCTGATATTCATGTGATATTCAAGAAATTCTTCAATTAAAAACAGGAGTATCCCAATCACAAGATTGGGTATTGCTTATAATATAACTATTTAGAGCTCATTTATGTTAATTAATTTCTCAAGAAAGTATTTAGTGCTTTATAATTATGAATGCATAATGCTCAGGCATCAGAGAAATACTTTTTCTTTTTTTCATCAATTATCTAATTTATTGTTCAATGATTTAATAAATTAAATTTCATGACATATTGGGTAGATAATACTGCTAATAATAAATATATCATTATTTTTTGGTTTAATTAATTTTAAGTCCATGAGAGGGGGAACAAAAGCATATGGTCGTCGCGAAAAACATGCATATACTGTCAGCAGGATATCTCTTAATGGGAGAAATAACCAAAAGTAAACTCTTTTCCTGTGAATAGCTAACATATCAGTGGCTTGTTTAAAAAAAAAATTAAAGTTTCTACTGCTCCCCCTTTATGAGAAAAATGGCTGCCAAGATGGCCAAAAACGCATTTTTTGCCATACGGCTTATCTTTAAGCTAAAATATTTCCAAGAAGGAGTGAGAAACCCAAAAAATTTATTGCGTAGCAATTTACAGGGAGGACCTGTACATTACCAGAAAGTGAGAAAACCTTTGGTTTTGTTTGCCTTTTTTTGTAATAAATGCCTGAATTTTAGCAAAATCTGCAAAATCAAGTTTTTGTGGTGACAACTTCAAAGAGCCCTGTACCTTGGCAATTTTCATTATGAACGTTCTAGTATTTTTTTTCAGAATGCCTGGAGTAACTAGTTTCCATAGATATCTAACACTTTTATTTTGCATGAGTACAATTTTTTATAAAAAATGATTAAATAACATCACTTTTTTAGTATTTTGACGTGGCGGACAAACTTTGAGGGCATGTATCTCAGAAAATAAGTGGAGCAGGTAACTTTCCTTTTGGGCTTTTTCATACCTCTATACCATCAATCTGTGTACCAAATTAAAAAAAAATCCGAGTCGGTCGTGCGACCCCCATTCGTTGATTTGGTATGGAATCGCTCTATAAAATTAACTGTATTGTACTGTAAAAACAACATTAATGTTTTTTAGGTGAATATATTGTTTTTGCATTTCACCATTATAGCATCATCTTAATCACTTTAGCTCCTAATGATCAAAAGCTGGCAAATCTATTTTTTCTACTTGTTCCAAAATAATGTTTTTAAAACCGTCATAAACTACTTGTATAGAAACGATTGGTACTTGATTATGCACAAGAACCAGGAGAATCAATAAAAATATGATTAAGTGCTGGTAATAATATAAATTAGTAAAATAAATTGACAGAGTTTGGACCTGATTTTTAGTATTCTCGCGGAGTGATCCATAAAATTAAACTATTCTGCAGAATATTTATTAAAAACGCATTGGTTTTAGTTAAATAACACGTCGCATATGCTCTTACAGTTGCTTCACAGCAAACTTTATGTAAAAAACAAAATATTTCTTCCCCGAAAATTTAATAAATGTTTTGCTTTCAGATGCGCCTTAGCAATGTTTGCTGTTAATATTTTTAACATTAACAGTGAAGTGTTTCTTTTTTACATTAGATTAATAACTCCTTTAGAAAAATAAATTAGTTTTTAATATCTTATTTTGTTGCAAGTATGCTAATTTATGTGAGTCAGTAAATATATATATTAGTTTTGAGCCAATGTTAGTAAATAAATTTAATTATTTCTCACCGACTCGAAATTCATTTGTAAAAGAAGAAAAATGTTAAGTTTGTTTCGTAATGATATTTTTAGGGTCCAGTTTCTATGACAGGGATTGCTTTTTTTCTTCTTGGAGAACTTAAAACGCAATCTGTCTCGCTTCTGTGTTAGAGTCATGGAGTAAAAACAAATACCAGGAAAGCTCAATGTTGATAAGAAAACGAGCAAAAAATTTACATGTTACAAATTTACTTCGCCCCTTCTCAAAACAATTCCTGTATTTAAAATCAAAGGGGCCCAGATAGGAGGTATCTGTGACTTCTCAAAATTTTGAAAGTAACCTGCGAGTAACTCACCTTGTAATTTTTCAAAACAAATGATGGATTCGAAGTCATAGAATCTCAGATGGCAGTTCACAGGTGGTCTCTGTAATATCTCAAAAATTTGAAAGTAGCACACTGTAAAAAATAAATGTTTTTATAGTATAATGCAGCTAATTTTACAGTAATTTTACAGTAATAAATTGCAAAATTGCTAGTTTTTACCGTAGTAAACTGTAAAATTGCTAGTTTACAGTAATAAACTGTAAAATTTCTAGTTTCACAGTTTATTACAGTGCATGTTACAGTTTTAAACTGGAACCTCTGCTGCCAGCATTATAGTCCGAGAGCCAGTAACAGATATATATGACCAAGTTCCTCTCAAGTGATAATTAGTAAAACGCAGCAGAAAATCGAACTATGAAGCCTCGTGAATGTCAGCTGAGGCTCGGTGGGGGGGATAAGCAGTTGGAACCTCCCACGCTTGAAGAAAAAAAAAAAAAAAATTCAGTCATTTCCTCTCGCCTAAAAATTTACCAGATGATAGCTTATATGTAACTATTGATAAATATATACGTCAGCTGGCTGTATCTCGGTGGAAAAATTGTCAGCTGATACTTTGAAGGTCGTTACGTAGAAGTTAGCTAGAAGCATTTACTGACTACACTGTTCGACAAAAAAAAAACCTTGAAAATGCTTCTGGTATTTTGAAGGCTGATTCTTATGTAAAATGACCCCCTGAATCCGAATATGACCCCCGTTTTCCCCCATCACGTCCCAATTTTTTTTTAAAACGCCCCCCTTTTTTTTTTCATTTTTCCTTAGTTTCAGGGCTATTATATTTTTTTTGGAGGGGAAAGGAGCCTTATATTCACCAATAAATTTTTTTGAAGGTCAAGAGAGACTCAAAGTTTAAAATCATGAGCACCGAGAAAAAAATCGGGGAACTTGGGGGGGGGGGGGGCGTGGCCCCCCAAAATATTTGAAAAATCACCAAAAACGATCTTTTTATTCTAGTTTCTTTAAAAAGACCTTTAAAACATTTTTTTCGGTGCAGAACCAGAGTATAGGATCCGTTCCTATGGCTCCTGGGTCAGAAAAAATTTTCACGCTGTAAAATTAAAAAAAAAAAATAAAATAATGCTTTAAAAATCGCACTTTGCACTCGAGTTTTAAAGCAGGTCTTCAGCCAAAAAAAAAACAAAATTGTGGCTGATTCTTATGTCAAATGACCCCCTATTTCCAAATATGACCTCAGTTTCCCCCCTCCACCCCCTCTTTCCAGAGAGTCCCCCCCCCAATTCAGAGTCATTTTACTAATTCGGAGGGGAAAAGTACATTACGTAACCCGTTAACATAATTCTAAAAGGCAACAGAGGTTCAAAGTTCAAAATCATGTACATGTGTACCAAAAATAAAAACTAGGGCGGTATACCTCCCCCCTCCCCCCCCCAAAAAAAAAAGAAAAGAAAATTCAATACTCTGATTTTTCACAAAAAAAAAAGGAAAGGTTTAAAACGTCTCTTAGAAAAACAAGAAAAGAAGATTTTTTTTTGGGGGGGGGGGGGTACACCGCCATAGTTTATATTTTTGGTACACATGTACATGATTTTGAACTTTGAACCTCTGTTGCCTTTTAGAATTATGTTAACGGGTTACGTAATGTACTTTTCCCCTCCGAATTAGTAAAATGACTCTGAATTGGGGGGGGGGGACTCTCTGGAAAGAGGGGGTGGAGGGGGGAAACTGAGGTCATATTTGGAAATAGGGGGTCATTTGACATAAGAATCAGCCACAATTTTGTTTTTTTTTGGCTGAAGACCTGCTTTAAAACTCGAGTGCAAAGTGCGATTTTTAAAGCATTATTTTATTTATTTTTTTTTTTAATTTTACAGCGTGAAAATTTTTTCTGACCCAGGAGCCATAGGAACGGATCCTATAATCTGGTTCTGCACCGAAAAAAATGTTTTAAAGGTCTTTTTAAAGAAACTAGAATAAAAAGATCGTTTTTGGTGATTTTTCAAATATTTTGGGGGACCACGCCCCCCCCCCCCCCCCCCAAGTTCCCCGATTTTTTTCTCGGTGCTCATGATTTTAAACTTTGAGTCTCTCTTGACCTTCAAAAAAATTTATTGGTGAATATAAGGCTCCTTTCCCCTCCAAAAAAAAAAATATAATAGCCCTGAAACTAAGGAAAAATGAAAAAAAAAAAAGGGGAGCGTTTAAAAAAAAAATTGGGACGTGATGGGGGAAAACGGGGGTCATATTCGGATTCAGGGGGTTATTTTACATAAGAATCAGCCTTCAAAATACCAGAAGCATTTTCAAGGTTTTTTTTTGTCGAACAGTGTAGTCTGTAAATGCTTCTAGCTAACTTCTACGTAACGACCTTCAAAGTATCAGCTGACAATTTTTCCACCGAGATACAGCCAGCTGACGTATATATTTATCAATAGTTACATATAAGCTATCATCTGGTAAATTTTTAGGCGAGAGGAAATGACTGAATTTTTTTTTTTTTCTTCAAGCGTGGGAGGTTCCAACTACTCATCCCCCCACTGTGCCGCAGCTGACGGTCATAGGGCTTTATGATACTGTTGTCTGATGCGTATGGCCAATTATCTATCGAGAGGAAATAATTAACCAAATTTTCACCTGGCTCTCGGACTATTATATTGATGTTTTTTCAGTATAATACAGCTAATTTACGGTAAAATTGCACATTTTTTAGTAATAAACTGTAAAATTGCTAGTTTTACAGTAACAAACTGCAACACAGCTAGTTTTACGGTTTATTACTGTTCTTTTACAGTTTTGAACTAGAACCTCTGCTGACAGTATTACACTGTACAAACAAATATCTTATTTTTTGCAGTGCGTGTAAATAATTCACTTTGTACTTTCTCAAAACAAAGAATGACTTTGAAGTCATGAGAACCTATGCGGAAGGTCACTTGTGATCTCCGAAATTTTAAACATAAAGTGTAAGTAATTCACTAAGTCCTTTTTAAAAACAAAGCATGAATTTGAAGAAAGGGAACTTAAGTGGGAGGTCACGTGAGCTCTCCGTGGCCTCCCAAAAACAAATTATCTACGAGGGAAGTCTGACTAGCAAATTGACATTTAAACAAGAAGTTCTGTCAAGAACTAAACGAGCCTACTTTCCCGTACATCGACATCGGCATTCTAGCATCTAATCAATATTCTCTTGAATATCTGAAACTGAAAATTATGTCAAACATACCTTTATAGCACTTAAAGCTGATTTCTAAAAGCAAAATATACCCCTCTCATCAGATGAAATGGACACGTAAAAAGTAAATAAACGAGTAAATAAAGTTTTGTCGCACCTTTTAAAGAATGTAACTGTTATAGTTCTTCAAAGAAAAATTTCACAATCGTTTTCAAAAGAAAAAAAAAGAATAAATAAAATAAAAGTACGAAGAACATCAAAACACATTTTATCAAAGAAAGAAAAAAAACCTCGTTCGTTAATAAAATGTCTCGAATTTTATTTTTAATCCGTTGCCAGTTGTTAAATATAAATAAGGAATAAAATGCTCTAGTGAATGAACAATTTTTGTAATCAAAAAAAAATATCGTCTGCCAGAAAATAAATAAATAAATAAAAATAATAATAATTAATTAAACAAAAAAAATTAATAAATAAACAAAAAATCGTCTGCCCAGTCAGTCATTTTTTTTCTGAGCCTGCATTTCTGCCATGTTTGCGGAGTCGGAGTCGGAATCAGAGTCCTCACATAAGATTTTTCAGAAAAGTACTTAACATACATTTTTTATCAAAACCGTTTTCTTACAAAGTTAGTTTGAAGGATATCCGCCTTTAAGTTCAGAATCAACATTCAATTTAAATTTCCCAGTAGGCGCTCATGTTAAAAATTTTTCTGAATGGTTCATCATTGAACGAAAAATGGTTCAAATTGAAAAGTGAAGTATGGGAATGAGTCTCTCCGAGATCTTTCGAACAAAAAAAGTTTATTCAATTCAGACGGTTCACTTAAAAGTTATTAGGCGGAGAAAGGTAGCTTGAACGGTTCAATGTTGAACGAAAAAAATGTTCACATTGAAAATTTAAATACGGTAAT